>JAQFVV010013489.1:0-5000 GCA_028023455.1 Epiperipatus broadwayi | reverse complement strand
CTGCATAAATCAGATTCAATATGTATACAAGAAAATTTGTTTACCCTTACACTCTCTTTTAATGTTCCAAATAGCCTATCCTCAGGGATTCACACAAAATAAGTCCTGAGACATGATTTATCTGCTAAATATAAAATAAAAAACATAATATTTTAGCTAATCTATTTTTATTTTTCAACAACTAACTATAAGTAATTAAGGATACATGTATAAATGTACTAATGTGAGATAATGTAGCTACTTACTATTATCTGTATAGACTGTTGTTAGCATTCAAGTGCTCTCAGGAAAAAATGATTCTGTTAATAATGCTCAATGGGTCAATGACTCCATATAGTAATAATTGATAAAAAGAAAATGAATCACAAAGTTACCTTAAGTTAAAGAATTAATATATTTTTTTTATTTATAATTGAATATTAACTCATTTTTTTGAATGTCAATAATAATAACAATAGTACAACAAAGTAGAACATTTGTTTCTCTATAGGTTTATAATCTGATATCAAAATCATTCATATTCTTAACATTAATTCACAAGACCTATAGGAATACATTTATGTCTGCATAAAAACTATTAGTTTTTAAAACAAGTAAAATGCAATAATTTAATGAAAATATTAATAATAGTATTCCATTGAAATCAGATAGTTAAAATTATAAATATGTTTCAAAGATAAGGCCACATTAAACTTATAACCCAAGTAAAATAAATAATTATGGTATTCTCATCACATGTTGCAAGCCACCATTTCCTTATTTATACAGAAGCATGGGTATTCTAAATTATGCCTCTTTTTGAAATGTTAATTATGGACTTCTCAAATTAATCCCTTACAACTTTCTCAGTTATGATATAAAATTCTAATATATTTAACTATATTACACTTAATTCTAAGAGTCTATTGATAGGTTATCATCAAACTACAATGATTCTAATATTTTAAAGTGAGCTTTCATGAATGATGAAGGAGTATGAGTTATATGTATTGTAACGATATATAAATATGTCGTTACATTAATCCAGAATAAAAACTTAAAAGTTCGCAAATAAAAGTAAAAAACTAAATGCTAAAATTAAAAATGTTTGTTATACGTATATACATTCGCACAGATGCTAAACTTTAAAAATATTTTTTTTATATAAATAGAAAAAAGTATTTGAACGTATTTTTTTTTTTTTTTGATAAAAAAAATACAAGAGTTAAATATTAAAATATTTAATATAAGTTAAAATAAAAACAGGTATTAATTAATTCCTGTAATCTATAAATGGAAATGATTGTTTATTATTTGAAAAACAAGCTAGCCCTCAAGGCTCTTATGTAATTAAAGGGTCAGATGGAAATTAGATAAGAGAAATTAGCTTGACCAATGGAAGCACCAAGCCTTGGCTCGGACCCTAACGAAAGTGATGGATTGGTGATGTTTTGTTGTTTGAATCCGTGTGGATAATATAAAAAGGAGAAATATTGAGTATTGGGCAGTTCCAGCGTTGTGTGTTTGAGAGATGTGGTATGACGCACATACCACACTCTCTATAAAAAAAAAATGAAAAGACTGTGATACCTTGAACCAGCTATTGCCATCTCCAGAACATTACCTTCCAACGGAGGCACTGCGGGAATTGAAAGCAGAGGCCTGGACTCTTCTACCATAAGCTATATGAAATGAACAATTGTTAAAATCAATTAAGAACTTTCGTCAAGTTTTACAAATTGATAAACAAGAAAACTGAAATGTTAAAATGGACTCTTATCTGACTTTTGTGAGTTTTTAAATCAAATTAATAATATTTAATTTTATATGTTTCCCGATTGATAAACATCATTTCCACTTTTTTTTTTCTTATTGTAAAGATTATTTAAATGTATGAAATTTAAGTTGTTTATAGACGCTTGCATGGATTCGTTTGCGGTTAATTATATTTTGGTTTTCATATTTGATCAAAATATATAGACATTCGATAAATAATGATACCTTACGGTGAGTATCTAAAATGTATTTATTCGGATGTCTTTTAAGTTATTGGTGACAATGCAAGTATCTTATGGTGAATACTATTGGGTTACTTATAAGTTTCCCTCTGCGATTGTCGGTATCAATAATTTTGTATTTTGATCGTTTATGTTTATTTTGAAATGTTTTTGACCGTGGAATCTATGTAATCGATCTATACCCAAAATTTTTAAACAAATCTGTGCGAACGTATTTAAATGTTAAAAATTAAGTCGGGCGTGAATGGCTATATAGTTTTGTAAAGTTGTATTAAGGGAGGGTAATCTTAGGTTATTCATTTTGTAGTTGAATTGGTTCAATGGATTGGATATATTTGTGTAATTAGTAGATGTAGTATGAGGTCTGCTACGGGCAGGATTATAGATATATGCCACACACCCTCTGTTTGCCTATGGATGGGTTTGTAAGTCGGCAGAAGACCGCAGTCCATTCCTATGGAGTTTTTAGTTTATTGATCTACTTGCCAACAGATGTCACATTCCTGTTGGTGGAGAGTCAATATCTTCTCTATTTCTACTTATTGTTCAGATGTACATTCCTGACAATATAGTATTTTGTGTTGTCGTATCATGCTACATTGAATACATGAATGTATCAGATGGATTGGCACCAGTTGATTGCGAAATTTGTTGCCTAAGGTTAAATCAGGGAAGAATATTTTCCTTTCAAATACAGACCTGTGTAGTCCATTCATACTCGACCCTCTAAATAAATAGTAAACTCATTATTTGAAATCTACTTAAATTTAGAATTAAAGATCAATATAAAATTATAAACATTAAATTTATTCCTCAAAATTTAAATATTATTTTATATGTGTGTAAATAAATATTTTTATGTGTTAATTTCTGGCAGTGGCTTTTATTCTTTTATATTTAAGATATACAATTTATATTTTATTATCTCTGCATCTCCGCTGAGCTAGTGACTTGGGCTAACGATCGGAATATTTAAATAAAGTGGAATCTTAACAGCGTGTATCTGCCTACTTTATAAATTTTTCTAGGCTCAAATGCCTAGATGGTGCCCTTGTAGTACAGATTGTTTTTGCAGTTAGATTCGATCTTCACTTTCTCCGATTGTTACAGTATATAACTATGCACACATCACATACACTATTAATGGAATAGCTCACCACTTCAAACATATCTTTAAAATACATAAACATGTCTCACATTCAAATTATAAATTATTTATCAAAGTAATTAAATGAATGTCACTGGTAATAGTATTACATCTATGTGTGTATATAACTGATTTTCATGAAGACAGGTATTAATAAACTGATGTTTAGCCTTTATTAAATACTATACATATATCGAGAAGGATATTAATTGTATTAGTTAAAGAAACAAATAAAATAATAAATGATATCTACTGTAATATGTATTTTATCATGATAAACAAAAATTAAAATGTGTGCACTTTAAGTTCTTCTGAGAAATTTTCACATCAGGATATTCACAGATTCAAGTCGATCGGAAACCCTCAATTTTTGAGCTATGGTAGTGTTTTTATGCTTATTTTAAAGCTTAAAGAATAACGTAAGATGTTACCCTCTCTAGAATTATTTTATAAGTAAAAGATCAATAATATTGAGTTTAAGGATCTACAACATAGGGACAAAGCAGGCTTTCCCAGATGCTGATTGGTAGATTCATATTTCAGACAATAGAAGAGCGTCTGTCAATAATTTTTATCACTCCAACTTCTGTTTTGACTTTGAAAATAAACTTAATGTCTTACAATGTTTTTTTTTTATTATTTTTCATACCCATTATAAATTATTTTCATAAAATATGCAGAAAATATAATTATTTTAAAAAATAGTAGATTTAGTAAAAATTGTATACTTTTACAATCACGCAAATTGAGAAAGAAATGAATGATATCCACAACACTTTCTAATTTGTTATAACTTCTCATTATAAGTCTTCTACTATCAAATATTTTTATAATTTTATAAATATAAATTTATTTTTGAAAAAAATTTGTTCACTTTTATAATCTGATAAATTATTAATATACTTTTTACAAACAAAACTAAAATGAATATAATATTAAAAATTTGAATATATATATATATATATATATATATATATATATATATATATATATATATATATATATATATATATATATATATATATATATATATATATATATATATATATTATGGCTGAGTTTGTTAATTGACCAATCAAAAGTTGTTAAAATTTTAATTCATTCTGGCTAATGAAAATTATAAAAAAAAATTTTTCAACAAAAAGTTTAATAAATAAAAAATTATAATTAGATAGATAACCATTTAATTTCATTTTTATTTAAAATATAGTTCCTTTTGAAAATTGACAGTTGTCTTAGCTATAATATTCATCCTTGCATAAATTTCATTAATATGTCAAGATCTCTAATGACAAACACATGAATTTAAAACTATTTGGTATTGATTTTCTTGCAGAATATTTTTATACTAGTTAAGCCAAATGTATCAATGGAAAAGACAGAAATATTTAAAGAAGTTTTTAGATAGTTCTAATGATTTCCAAAATGGGAATAGCTATTTATTTTCAGGAGTGATTTCTTTTCAAATGAATTCTATTAATGAATAATCCTTCCTGCACATGGTAATTATTGGGGAAAATAAACAGGAGGAATTATATTTTCCAAATAATTAATTTTTCTTTCATCAGTCATTTTTAATAGAATCAAGTCCAGATGAACTTTTGCAATTTACTTTTGCAAAAAAATAAAAGAATTGATAAGGAAAAATTTAAAGTTATTTTTTTGATAATGGTGATTGTTTATAATAATCCTCCTTTAGTGTCATATCTACATACATTTTCATGAAACACTCATTTGAATTCTATTGTTAGCATAACTATTGATCTTCAAAAAAAAAAAAACTTAATATTTTACAATGGTAAAAATTAGATATATTTTAAATGATCAAATTTCAATGTTAAAATTTATCCATATTC
>JAQFVV010013488.1:0-113041 GCA_028023455.1 Epiperipatus broadwayi | reverse complement strand
TTCTATCATTAATTTTTTGACACTTCTTTGCTTACTTGAGTCTTATAATAACTTTGTTATTATTTTCCTTGTCTTTCATTTTCTGTATGCTTTCTTGCTAATTTATTTCTGATGGCTGTTATACATTTTTACTTTTTTTTCTATGATCTGTTTTAATTCATCATCAGTGGCCTTATCCTTATTTGCTTCACTGATTCATCTCTTAGAAGCAGCCTGTAATTGTATTAGATACTATTTAGATCTTTTCTTTCATTTCTCATAACTGTATGCTTCATTTCATTGGTAATTTGCAAGCAATATTCTTGAGTAGATTTAATTATTTTTTCTCTTTGAATCTAAACAATGTTTTTCATTTTCACTTCCTATTCATTGCATAAAATTAAAAATGAACACTCACATTTCTATCTTAAAATTTCTAAACTCTCCTTCAAAGCACTATTATCTTTCATGACTTGTCTTTGAAATTCCTTACATTCTTCTTACAATTCTTGTAATGTTTTGTTTACCTTCTGGATCTCCATTTTATCTTCTCATAACTCTTTGATCTTTCCTTTTAGGGCTACAGATTTAATCCCAGCTTCTTTTCTCACGGTTATATTTTCAGTTCATACCACTTCTAATTTACTTTTCATAACTGCTATTTTTTATTGAACTTCAAATTTTCCTTCTAACATTTAAGAATTATCTTCTATTTTCACTTCTAACTTCTCTCTCAATTTCTTAGAATGATTTTCTAAAATTATAGAATTATCTTCTTTCAATTCTTTGAAAATTTTTTAAATTTTCTGGATATTAAGATTATATCAGCCTAAAAAATTTGGGTTAGTTTTGTCCATAATACTAATTGTTAATATAACAATAATAAATAACTAATAAATATTTTTTAATAAATGTAATTATTATAAAATAGTAGTCCAGGCATTACCTCCCTTTCCCTTGCTGCCTATAAAAAAATCACTAACATGTACATGCAGAAGAATCCTATTTGTTTTTTTGTTTTGCAATAAAAATTACTGTTATTATCTATTATTTATTTTTATTCCAGTGATATATATAGAATAAATGAAATACAAAAAAAAAAATTGTATTTGTGCCATGAGATAAACCTTTTACATACATTGATAATTCACTCATCAGTCACGTGTTCATAAATCTACACAATTGAGAAGCCATTTATAACTAAACAAAAGTACAATTATAAATTCCCCATAAATTTAGATATTAATTTACAAATTAATAAAAGCATGAAAGATTATTTGCTAAATAAAAGGATGATAGAAGAAATTTTTAAAAATCCTATCGAAGTTTTATAAATAATGAGACTGTTACTGATTTAAATCTATTTTTATTTTTTACATATGATTAAGGTGAAAGTGAAAATCTATAATAGCATATATTTAAAACCAAAGGGTACTTTTATTGACTTTAAAATACACTCAAATTAAAACAATTAATAATTCCAGAGCATTAATAATAATAATAATAAATTAAATTGGATGTGTGGCTAAATATTTTATATAAAATGAGTGAAATTCTTAATAAATCTTGGAGATACAAATTTATTAGAAAGAAGAAATATTCACATTTTATTTGAAACCACTAGCAGAATAGTGAACAAAATTAAATTAGTAAATTTTAAGTATACTATTGCTAAAGTATATTTTTAAAATCTTAAATAATAAGTGTAATAATGCTCAAGGATAAATGGGATTGTAAGTAATCCTTAAAAACCAGTCAACACTTAGACAATCCCAAAATCAATAACAATCAACAATTTCAAATTGTTGTCAAGGCAACCTTATTATCCATCTTTAGTTGTTGATTGCTATTGACATTGGAATTGTCTAAGTGTTGTCTGGTTTTTAATGGTTTTAAAATCTTGTATTATAACAATATAATAAAATGTATTTTTAAATATGAACATTGAAAATGAAAGATCTAATATAATTTATCTTATAAAATAATTTTAATTATAATAAAATAATTGATATAATAGGAATCATCAAAGCAACACTAGTAATTTTACTATGAATAAGTAATAATATTTTATTAAAACTATATATATAAAGATCATTACCTTATTCTCCAGTAAAAATTTTCTACTTGTAAGAAATAAAGCAAAACATTCTTCTTCAGTCAATATATTTTCCGCAGGAGCATTAATATCGAGATCTTCAACTGGATAAATAATCTGGCGTCGTGGTTTAATAGGAATCATATCTTTTAAGCATGTGACAAGTGAAAAAGCCTGATAAATATTTAGATAAGTAAGCAAATTACTATAACATATGTAATTAAATATTTAATAATAATACAATGTTATTGATGTGTTTTTTTAAAGCGAACTATTAAAAGTTTTAAAATAATTTAAAAGCTAAAAAAATTTACTCAATAAAAAATGTTCTAACCTTATTTAATGAATATGAAGGATAAACTTTGTAATATAAGCAACTCATACCGGATAATCTCATTATTTCCTGCAATAAAATATAATATATTATTTTTATATGTTTATATATCAATGATAAAAGCTTTCATACTATGACTATTGCTTACTGGTTTTGTTATTTTATTTACACACATATATTTATTTTGTATGTACATAATGTATTTATATATATAAAACTATATATATATATATTGTATTGAACAGTACGAATACTGATATCCAACACCAGAGGACACCACTAAATCTATAGCCTAAAATAAAATAGTTTATTGGTGAGGATACTAAGTCTAAATGCCTACATACTTGTATCATCACCCATAGGCATTTAAAATTGCCGCTAGAACCTGAAGAGCAGAGATTCTTGGAAAATATCAATTGGCAGAACAGACAATAGTAAACATATGTGAAAACAGATCTGACAATGAACAAAACAAAGTTTATTTACAATATAATATTATACAAATACAAATATAGGTTCTGTTCTGATCTATCGTGTCAGCCACTTGATGGCATTAATGCTAAGCAAAAACACATTGATATAATGTTCCTGGGTCAGCCATTCTATACAACCATGGTGTCCATAAAATTAAAAAAAATAAAAATAAAAACAAAATATAAAAAAGTAAGCAGACTTTCTGGGACAATAATTAATCAGAGACTGGCCTTTTTTGTGTGTGGGAGTGTCGATAAAAAAGTATGTTACTTTCCAATGGCAAATAATAGTACATTGGCAACTTTTTTGGACAGTAATTCCAACAAAATTTTACAATGAAAGCCAACTTTAACCTTTTTGAGACAGTAATTAATCAGAGACGGGCTTCTTTTTTTTTTTTTTTACTTTGCATATCGGAAAAGTTAAGTACTTTTTAAATACAAAATTAAATTGCATTTTATCCCCTTTTTTTGGACAGTAATTAATCAGACACTGTGTTTTGGGGGGGTAAAAATTAAATTATATTGCACTCTTTTTGTTTGTGTATATATAAAATTACATTACTTTTTTAATAAAAAATAATAGTAAATATGGCAGAGACTTATTTGGACCCTAATTAATCAGAGACAGGCTTGTTTGTTTTTTTTTTACTTATTGAAAAAGTTACAGTAGTTTTTTAAGAAAATATTAAATCACATTTTACCCTTTTTTGGACAGTAATTAATCAGACATTGCATTTTGGGGTGGAAAGAACTAAATTCGATTGCAATTTACCAAATAAAGTTATTAATAATTATAACAAACTATTATAATAAAATCCAACTCCGGTGTCTAGCAATTGGCAATTTTGAGAGTTGGAAGCAGCCACCTTCTCTATCTCAGATGATTTCTCATGACATGTTACTTTCTACATGATTTTTGAAATAGTGCTGTGCCCCACCCTAAAATCCAATGTGTAATGCTGACACAGCCCTGATGGAACTGTCATGACACTGTTAAAAGTGTTAGAAGGTACCAATAGGTCAGTTCATATGAAACAAAAAAAGTTCAACTTGAAAAGTTAAATTATTTAGACACAATGCAGTCAACACAATACTGTAATGAAAATATACAACCCAGTATTTCGATAAAATGCATAATACAACCAACTATGGCAGCCAACAAAAGCCACATGGTAGTTGGTGGCCAAGTAAACTGACTCTTTCTATGTTTTATCATAGAAAGAAAGCTATCTGCTTGGCTGCTACCATGGAATTGTCATATTTCTAGAAATTTAACTAGAAATAGTGCCATCAAGTGGCTGGCATGATAGATCAGAACACAAACCAAATATAATTCAATGGTAATTACCCCTTTTGTATATTATCATATAGTGCATTTGATATCTGGCAGCATTACATATTTCTATTTCCAAAAATTTTACAGACAATTCCATATCATCTCTGAAGATTATTAAGAAAGCTATTATTTATAAGATTCTATTGCATAGGTGTTTCATGTTAAGATGTGCATGCATCTATATTTCACTTTTGCATTAGAAGAACAATCAACAACAAAGCAGCTTAAATTCACTGTAAATGGTCACACAGTGAAGGCCATTATAAAACTAGACTTATACATCATGTACCTGATCTTATGCCATTTTAATAATAAAACCACACTAAATAGGCCTCTTAATCACCTAAAGTACAAAGCAAAAATATAATTTATGGGGAGAAATATCTCTACCCAAAGCAAATCAGAATGATCTATGAGTACCTTAAGTCAGAATAACACATATAAGGAGATAAGTAAACATACATAAAATTCAAGTTTGGTTGATAAATTATCTAAGGATCATTATATAAAAATTTATATACATAAATGTAATATAAGGAGTGTAACAATAGTTCTAACAAGCTTTTATTGATAAATTCTGAAGAGATGCCTACAAAATCTTTATCTAGAATTATTCCTATTCTCAGACTGATCAGTTTCAAGCTTTTGGCTAATGCCAGGAAGGATTTACAACATTCATACTCTAGATCTAAAATATAAACTCAAAAACTTGCATTTATCTAATATGTAGCTATTAAGTAAAAAAATCTGAAATTTTTAGACACGTAAATATCTTAAAATCTAGCTATCTAACTTCAATAGCTATGTGGGATTGAATCAAATTCAGATTTACCATATATTAACAGTTTTAGCAATACAACATTGCTAAAGTCTCAAAGACAAAATTGTAATAATAAATAGAGCAAGTCATATATCATGTGACATTGCTAAACAAATCAGTAATCATTTTAATTCTTCATATTTACCAAATGTTTTAATTAAACCAGCCCACCTGTTTATACAATTCTTTAATTAAACAAGCCTAAAATGTTTATAAATGACACATCCATTTTAATCCCTAGAATATATTTAATTGATACTTTCAAAACCTGGAACAAGGCTTAAAAAATTGGTTTTCCATGAATTTTAATTTAACTGAGCCAAATTTTATGGATTATTATTTAATTTAAGATTTATTCCTACAGCATACATTTTAAAACAGATTAATTCAAAATAATTTAATTAAAATAAATAAGGCTCTTTATCTTTTTAAAACTAAAGTAAAATCTTTAATTTACTTTTAAACATTAGACATTTATTGATATATGAGTTTATGTAATATAAACCAATATATATATTATAATCTGTAAATTCAATAAAGTGATCGAGACAGATGTTCTATGATGTACATTTACAAAAGTAACCTGCAATACATATACATACTACTTCCAAATAAAATAAAGATAATTTTATTTTATATTTTAATGATATATAAAATTTGAAAAGAAATCAATTTCTCTTGATATTTCAGTAATTAATTTTAAGTAAATGCTTTCTAATATAATATTTTCTACTCAAAGAATTAATTAAGTATAAATTAATTCTTTGGAGTAGAAAATATTATATTAGAAAGCATTTACTTAAAATTAATTACTGGAAATATCAAGAGAAATTGATTTTTATACAAATTTTATATCATTAAAATATAAAATAAAATATCTATATTTTATTTGGAAGTAGTATGGATATGGATTGTATGTTACTTTTGTAAATGTACACTCACTAGAACATCTGTCTAACCCACTTTATTGAATTTACAGATTATAATGTATATTGGACTCATATTACATAAACATCATATATCAATAAATGTCTCGTCGTTTTAAAAGATGAAATTAAAGATTTTACTTTAGTTTAAAAAGATAAAGAAGAGCCTTTATTTATTTTAATTGAAATTATTTTTGAATTAATCTGTTTTTAAAATGCAGCTGTAGGAATAAATCTTAATTAAATAATAATCCATAAATTTGACTCAGTTAAATGAAAATTCGTGCAAAACGAATGCTTAAGCCTTGTTCCAGGTTTTAGAAAGTATCAATTCATGAGTATTCTAGGGATTAAAACGGTATGTTCATTTATAAACCATTTGAGGCTTGTTTAATTGAAGAATTGTATAAACAGGTGGGCTGGTTTAATTACAAAGATTTTGGTAAATATGAAGAATTAAAAATGATTACCGATTTGTTTAGCAATGTCACATTATATATGACTCAAATCTATTTATTATTTACAATTTTTGTCTTGATGTAGACGTACAACAGGTTGGTATGCTAAAACTGTTAATATATGGTAAATCTAGAATTTGATTCAATCCCACATAGCTATTGAAGTTAGAGTAGCTAGAGGTTGCAAAGATAATAGTAATGTCTAAAAATTTCAGATTTTTTACTTTAATAGCTGTACACATATTAGATAAATGCAAGTTTTTGAGTTTATATTTTTAGATCTAGAGTATGAATGTTTGTAAATCCTTCCTGGCATTAGCCAAAGCTTGAAACCCGAGTCAGTCTGAGAATAGGAATAATTCATAGATAAAGATTTTGTAGGCATCTCTTATCGAATTTATCAATAAAAAGCTTGTTAGAACTATTGTTACACTCCTTATATTATTACATTATGTGTATAAATTTTTATAAGATGATCCTTAGATAGTCTATCAACAAACCTTGAATTTTATGTATGTTTACTTATATGCCTTATACGTGTTATTATGACTTAAGTATACTCATGATCATTCTGATTTGCTTTGGAGAGATATTTCTCCCCTATAAATATATTTTTGCTTTGTACTTTAGGTGATTAAGAGGCCTATTTGGTGGTTTTATTGTGTAAGTATGGCATAGAGATCAGGTACATGGTGTATAAGTCTAGTTTTATAATGGTCTTCACTGTGTGACCATTTACAGTGAATCTAAGCTGCTTTGTTGTTGATTGTTCTTCTAATGCAAAAGTGAAATATAGATGCATGCACATCTATACATGTGAAACACCTATGCAAGTAGAATCTTATAAATAATAGCTTTCTTAATAACTCTTCAGAGATGATATAGGTAACTGTCAGGAAATTTTTGGAAATAGAAATATGTAATGCTGCATAGATATCAAATGCACTATATGATAATATACAAAAGGGGTAATTACCATTGAATTATATTTGGTTTGTGTTCTGATCTATCATGCCAGCCACTTGATGCACATTATTTCTAGTTAAATTTCAAGAAATATGACAATTCCATGGTAGCAGCCAAGCAGATAGCTTTCTTTCTATGATAAAACATTGAAAGAGTCAGTTTACTTGGCCACTAACTACCATGTGGCTTTTGTTGGCTGCCATAGTTGGTTGTATTATGCATTTTATCGAAATACTGGGTTGTATATTTTTTCACAGTACTTTGTGTTGACTGCATTGTGTCCTAAATAATTTAACTTTTCAGGTTGAACTTTTTTTGTTTCATATGAACTGACCTATTGGTACCTTCTAACATTTCTTTAACAGTGTCATGACAGTTCCATCAGGGGCTGTGTTAGCATTACACATTGATTTTAGGGGTGGGGCACAGCACTATTTCAAAAATTCATGTAGAAAGTAACATGTCATGAGAAATCATCTGAGATAGAGAAGGTGGCTGCTTCCAACTCTCAAAATTGCCAATTGCTAGACACCGGAGTTGGATTTTATTATAATAGTTTGTTATAATTATTAATAACTTTATTGGTAAATTGCAATCGAATTTAGTTCTTTCCACCCCAAAATGCAATGTCTGATTAATTACTATCTCAAAAAGGGTAAAATGTGATTTAATATTTTCTTAAAAAACTACTGTAACTTTTTCAAGATGGTAAAAAAAAACAAACAAAGCCTGTCTCGATTAATTAGGTCCAAATAAGTCTCTGCCATATTTACTATTATTTTTTATTAAAAAAAGGTAGTAATTTTATATATACACAAACAAAAAGAGTGCAATATAATTTAATTTTTACCCCCCCAAAACACAGTGTCTGATTAATTACTGTCCAAAAAAAGGGGATAAAATGCAATTTAATTTTGTATTTAAAAAGTACTTAACTTTTCCGATATGCAAAGTAAAAAAAAAAAAAAGAAGCCCGTCTCTGATTAATTACTGTCTCAAAAAGGTTAAAGTTGGCTTTCATTGTAAAATTTTGTTGGAATTACTGTCCAAAAAAGTTGCCAATGTACTATTATTTGCCATTGGAAAGTAACATACTTTTTTTATCGACACTCCCACACACAAAAAAGGCCAGTCTCTGATTAATTATTGTCCCAGAAAGTCTGCTTACTTTTTTATATTTTGTTTTTATTTTTATTTTTTTTTAATTTTATGGACACCATGGTTGTATAGAATGGCTGACCCAGGAACATTATATCAATGTGTTGCTGTAGCATTAATGCCATCAAGTGGTTGACACGATAGATCAGAACAGAACCTATATTTGTATTTGTATAATATTATATTGTAAATAAACTTTGTTTTTGTTCATTGTCAGATCTGTTTTCACATAAGTTTACTATTGTCTGTTCTGCCAATTGATATTTTCAAGAATCTCCTGCTCTTCAGGTTCTAGCGGCAATTTTAAATGCCTATGGGTGATGATACAAGTATGTAGGCATTTAGACTTAGTATCCTCACCAATAAACTATTTTATTTTAGGCTATAGATTTAGTGGTGTCCTCTGGTGTTGGATATCAGTATTTGTACTGTTCAATACAATATATATATATATAGTTTTATATATATAAATACATTATGTACATACAAAATAAATATATGTGTGTAAATAAAATAACAAAACCAGTAAGCAATAGTCATAGTATGAAAGCTTTTATCATTGATATATAAACATATAAAAATAATATATTATATTTTATTGCAGGAAATAATGAGATTATCCGGTATGAGTTGCTTATATTACAAAGTTTATCCTTCATATTCATTAAATAAGGTTAGAACATTTTTTATTGAGTAAATTTTTTTAGCTTTTTAAATTATTTTAAAACTTTTAATAGTTCGCTTTAAAAAAACACATCAATAACATTGTATTATTATTAAATATTTAATTACATATGTTATAGTAATTGCTTACTTATCTAAATATTTATCAGGCTTTTTCACTTGTCACATGCTTAAAAGATATGATTCCTAATTAAACCACGACGCCAGATTATTTATCCAGTTGAAGATCTCGATATTAATGCTCCTGCGGAAAATATTGACTGAAGAAGAATGTTTTGCTTTATTTCTTACGAGTAGAAAATTTTTACTGGAGAATAAGGTAATGATCTTTATATATATAGTTTTAATAAAATATTATTACTTATTCATAGTAAAATTACTAGTGTTGCTTTGATGATTCCTATTATATCAATTATTTTATTATAATTAAAATTATTTTATAAGATAAATTATATTAGATCTTTCATTTTCAATGTTCATATTTAAAAATACTTTTTATTATATTGTTATAATACAAGATTTTAAAACCATTAAAAACCAGACAACATTAGACAATTCCAATGTCAATAGCAATCAACAACTAAAGATGGATAATAAGGTTGCCTTGACAACAATTTGAAATTGTTGATTGTTATTGATTTTGGGATTGTCTAAGTGTTGACTGGTTTTAAGGATTACTTACAATCCCATTTATCCTTGAGCATTATTACTTTATTATTTAAGATTTTAAAAATATACTTTAGCAATAGTATACTTAAAATTTACTAATTTAATTTTGTTCACTATTCTGCTAGTGGTTTCAAATAAAATGTGAATATTTCTTCTTTCTAATAAATTTGTATCTCCAAGATTTATTAAGAATTTCACTCATTTTATATAAAATATTTAGCCACACATCCAATTTAATTTATTATTATTATTATTAATGCTCTGGAATTATTAATTGTTTTAATTTGAGTGTATTTTAAAGTCAATAAAAGTACCCTTTGGTTTTAAATATATGCTATTATAGATTTTTCACTTTCACCTTAATCATATGTAAAAAATAAAAATAGATTTAAATCAGTAACAGTCTCATTATTTATAAAACTTCGATAGGATTTTTAAAAATTTCTTCTATCATCCTTTTATTTAGCAAATAATCTTTCATGCTTTTATTAATTTGTAAATTAATATCTAAATTTATGGGGTATTTATAATTGTACTTTTGTTTAGTTATAAATGGCTTCTCAATTGTGTAGATTTATGAACACGTGACTGATGAGTGAATTATCAATGTATGTAAAAGGTTTATCTCATGGCACAAATACAAATTTTTTTTTTGTATTTCATTTATTCTATATATATATATCACTGAAATAAAAATAAATAATAAATAATAACAGTAATTTTTATTGCAAAACAAAAAAACAAATAGGATTCTTCTGCATGTACATGTTAGTGATTTTTTTATAGGCAGCAAGGGAAAGAGAGGTAATGCCTGGACTACTATTTTATAATAATTACATTTATTAAAAAATATTTATTAGTTATTTATTATTGTTATATTAACAATTAGTATTATGGACAAAACTAACCCAAATTTTTTAGGCTGATATAATCTTAATATCCAGAAAATTTAAAAAATTTTCAAAGAATTGAAAGAAGATAATTCTATAATTTTAGAAAATCATTCTAAGAAATTGAGAGAGAAGTTAGAAGTGAAAATAGAAGATAATTCTTAAATGTTAGAAGGAAATTTGAAGTTCAATAAAAAATAGCAGTTATGAAAAGTAAATTAGAAGTGGTATGAACTGAAAATATAACCGTGAGAAAAGAAGCTGGGATTAAATCTGTAGCCCTAAAAGGAAAGATCAAAGAGTTATGAGAAGATAAAATGGAGATCCAGAAGGTAAACAAAACATTACAAGAATTGCAAGAAGAATGTAAGGAATTTCAAAGACAAGTCATGAAAGATAATAGTGCTTTGAAGGAGAGTTTAAAAATTTTAAGATAGAAATGGAGTGTTCATTTTTAATTTTATGCAATGAATAGGAAGTGAAAATGAAAAACATTGTTTAGATTCAAAGAGAAAAAATAATTAAATCTACTCAAGAATATTGCTTGCAAATTACCAATGAAATGAAGCATACAGTTATGAGAAATGAAAGAAAAGATCTAAATAGTATCTAATACAATTACAGGCTGCTTCTAAGAGATGAATCAGTGAAGCAAATAAGGATAAGGCCACTGATGATGAATTAAAACAGATCATAGAAAAAAAAGTAAAAATGTATAACAGCCATCAGAAATAAATTAGCAAGAAAGCATACAGAAAATGAAAGACAAGGAAAATAATAACAAAGTTATTATAAGACTCAAGTAAGCAAAGAAGTGTCAAAAAATTAATGATAGAATAGAAGAACTAAAGGTAACAATTGAAACAGACAGATCGAAGAATCGATCTTAGTTTCATGATTGTCATTTAAGAACGGTAATTCTAAACCACTATTTACCCGCAATGAGACTTTTTCTATTCCAAGCCACATAGATTTTAAGTTATTTATTTTGTGTTTGTTTAAAAAGAATTTAATGTAAAGAGTATGAGTATAAATGTCACAAATCATGATAAATGATATTCGTGTGTGTGTGGTTTGTGGATTTATATTAGCTCAATTTAAAATTTTCAATTGCGTGTATATTTTCTTAAATGTTAATTTTGCAAATTATACAAAGTCATTTAAAAATGCTGATCAAAAGTCACATTCCTTTGATCAGTATTTTTAATCAAAATCTTACTTGTACCAATGTATAGAATAATTAATTTGTACTTCGATAAATTAAGATAGTGAATGTATATTTTTGTATTCACGAATTCCGATGTAATTGTTTTGTCAATTTAGAATCAGGTATTAAATTTAAAAATAAATGAGGAACGTAGAACTCTTATCAAGAAAGGCAAATGCTATTGTATAGTCAAATTAGATATTGCTGGAGGCCGAAATCGAAGGAGGCGGAGTTATAAACAAAAACTAGGCAGAAAGGTCAACCGTAGCCATCTTAAATATAATATAGACACTCTAACTTTTGACTTGGTTGTGCTTGGATCGTCAAGCTACAGCAAAGTAGTTGTTCCAGAGAAATCACTTCAACCGTTATTAAGAAGTTGCCCGGTAAACTGCAATCATGATGGGCTAAGTCCAAGAAGCTGATCCCTGTTCTGCCACTTTAAATCTTTCGTACCGCTGATATGTAATGTTTTCCATGCTTCCAGTCTGCCAAATTCCAACATTTAAATTAACCATGCCGTTCTAAGAAATTCAAAATGCGCGCCTACGTTCTTCATACATAGCACTGCAAGAAGAAAACCGGACGAAGAAAGAATGGTAACTTTTGTTACATGAACTTTTTAACTTTCCTCTCGGTAATAATTTTATATTTAATCTGTTAATCAAAGTAATTGCATGTAAATTTCTTGCTTTCCATTTGAAAATGTTACACTAAAACCTGTCAGTAAATTTCTTCTCTAATATTTCTGTGCTCTAGTCTTTAGATGAAAATTATTAATATTTGTGCCTACTAATAACCCATTTGTGAATACATTTATATTTTACTATTACTTATTTTACAAACAAAACGGTGCCAATAATAATATTTCTCAACTCTAATTAAAGTCAGTAAAGCTTATCTCATAATATTTATTATATTCATTTTAAAAGTAATTTTCTTTTATCGAACTAAAAATTGTTTCATTTATGTTGAGTTGAGAAATATTCAAGGATTTTTATTGTTTCTTTTACTTTGTCATGATATTTTAATCTATACGCCAAATCTCAAATACTTAAAATAGTCTAAAATTTTATTATAATTTTTTATATATTATTACGGGGTAAGAATAATAAGTGAATATTTTTTTTTGCTATTATTACCTTCCGAACAATCTGGGAAGTTATGGGTTTCAGAGTAAATTTAATTAATTATTACTTTTGCGATCGTTTGATCTCGCCATGTTTTATTGAATAGTTATATCGGACTGTTGCGTAGAAAATGTTACGGAGAGAAAAGGTTTTATATAATTTAGTTTTAAAATCCACTTCCGATCACTCTTCCTCGATGTTACTGTGGCAATGCCTTTACCTTCGCCTAAGTTGGCGTCTCGTTTTACTACCACATGGAGAGAAAGAAATTCTTCTCCAGGTAATCTCTTGGATCACCGGGGTTCGAAAATGAGCCCGGCTGGTTGTAGTGTCCCGGATCTACTTGGGGGCATTAAGACTTGTCAAAGTACAAGCCGCCCGGTATTCCGTCAATGCACCGCAAGTTATTATTTGTAGTATACGTTAATCCCTGCAACCATCAGTACATCAGTATTATATCATATTTTTATATAAAACTGCCTCCCATTTATCCGTATGCGCAATGGTTTGAAACTATTAAAATAAAACAAATTAATATAAACTAGTAGATAAACATTTTAAGTGCTCCTATTACTCTGATTCTCATACCAACCTGTACAACCATTTAAACACATAAATATTGGCATGGGTTTGTTAATCAGTACAAACCGATTATTGATGACTAGCAGCAATTTATTATAAATACATATGAGAGTTTTACCGTACCTGTAAATAATATTATTCAATGCTTTCGATAACTTATTAAAAATTTATCTAATCCAATTTTGTCTCTCTTGCATTATTACTGTTGAAATCTAGTCAATCACCTACTGTCTGTATCGACAACTTAAATATATACATTAAATTATCAGTCGTACCAATATCCCGACTATAAGATACCATATGAAATAGCTGATTGTAGGTAATTTAGTCTGTGTTTTTCGATGAGCTAGTAAAGGGAGAACCCCGTACCGTTGTAATGTTGTCATCGGTGGGTCATGCCAGGGTTGGGTTTGAATTTAGTTTGCATTTTGGAATTTATTCCTAGACGTGGACTGGGTTTGAATTCGGATTACTGTGAGTGATTAAGCATGGTGATTTTTACCGGTACACAATAGAGAATAAGATAAATGTGTTGACATGCTTGAAGAGCAGATAGTATGATTTAATACAAATGTTATGACTACAAAGACCAACAAAAAAAAGCAAGTGGTGATATCCATATGCTGCCAAAGAGAAAAGCAGGGGATAAGGACTCTCAGAGGGAAATTGTTGTGGATAATTCTACATTAAATGTGATGCAAAATAATGAATAACTTCATCATGTAAATTCACATATATCCCACTTTGTTAGCATAAAGATCTTTAAGGTGTAATATGAGGAAAATTCCATGAAGTATCTGATCACACTGGAGAACTTATTTTCCCTAAATGGGATGACAGAAATGGAGAAAATAGTAATAGCAGATCATCACCTAGGCATAGCTGCCAGAGCTTAGTGGATGTTGTTATCTGAATCCACTTGAACTTATTCTGAGTCAAAGAAAAGCTGATTAACTACTTTTGCAATGAGAAGAGGCAAGATTCTATATGATACAAAATATCTGAAGAGAAGTACAGCTTTAGTAAATGTAGTATGGCTTAATTTTTAGATAACAAACAGCAATCTTGAAAGCCCTGACTTGTCTCCATTTATCAGAAACAGCTATAGTAAAAATAATCTGATGAAATCTACCCCATTATCTTGAGACTGTATTAATTGGAAACAAATGTTATATGGTAGAGGAAGTTTAAAATATCTTAGGGACTTTAGAGGCAAGTAAGGAAGGGATGTTCTGAATACACAGTTTCCAACCTAAACAGAAAGTCAAGAAGAAATACCAAAATAAGATAGAAATAAGATTATCCATCAAATAAGAAGGCACAACCCATATGATCAACCCAACAAATGCAGACCTCATAATCAAAGGCACAACCTAAACATTGAGTTTCAACCAAAAACTACCCAGAAAGAAAAGCTTAAGTTACTGTAGCTAACCAGGAGTAGAGAATCAAACTAACCAGGACCTTGTGAGAATATTCCTCACTGCACAGTCCACTAATTAATTTTAAGAGGAGCAATTTACACATGATAATAAACTTGCTAGAATTGGATTCAAATGAGTTTATTCAGGATAATCAAAAGGACACTATTAATAAACAATTGTCTTGAAGTTACTGTAAAAATTAAAGAAATTAAATCAAAGCCCTATTGGATATTGGTATCCAGGTATCCATCATATCTGATATCTTAGTCCAGAAAAGCAGTCAATTAAACCAGTCAATTTCTACACTACAACTAAAACAGTCAACTCAAATCACATTGGCCAATGGACTGAAAGCAAAATTATTTGCCCAACAAATATGGGTCAAAATCCATTTAAATGCCATAAATTTTGAACATGTATTCTTAATCATAAATGGGATCATACATATCATGGTCATAGGATCCAATTTTTTAGACCGATTCAATTGTGTCATCAACTATAAGAAATGACAGGTTATTTATCAGAATCAAACTATAAATTTTATATGTTATGCTCCATTTCCTTAAATATGCCTCTCCTATATCAAAACCACAAAAAGTGATTTGGACATTAAATTAAAAGTAGAAGAGTCCAATAACTTAAAAGAAGTACAGAATAATCTATGTGAAATGCTATATAAGTTTAGGGATGTATTTTACAAGCAACCTGGAAACATCAAGGGTTATACCCACTGGATTCACCTCAATGATACTAACTCATTTCAGTGCAGATCCTGTCTCTTACCTTATCACTATGAGGATACAGTTAATAAACAAATACATCAAATGGTAGAGTGGAATATCATAAAAATGTGTCTGCCATATAAGAATCTTTTGGAAGTCATTAAAAAGAAAGATGAATCGGCACATATTTGTCTAGATGCTAGTTTTTTAGACCAAAAGACCATACCTGAACATGATGTCCCACCCAGTACATAGAAATTTCTCTCAGAATTCAGGAAAAAGAATATATTTACCACTGTTGACCTTACAGTCAGTTATTGGCTAATACAATTGCATCCTGAAGATGAAAAGTACTCTACTTTTAAATATGGCAGGCAAACCTTTGCCTTCCATTGGTTGTCATTTGGTTTAATAAATAATGGGCCAGCTTGATCCATTCCCTAAATAAAATATTGTCTTAGGAAGTCAAAACCATTATTGCTATCTATGTTGATAATATATCGATTGCTTCTGAGAACATCACAGAACATCTGTATCACTTAAAATCTTCTTTAGTGAATGTCTAGACAAAAACATAAAAAAAATTAATATAAAAACACTATTGTTGCAAGAGAAATGATTATTCTTGGATTTCTGATAGGATAGACGAGATAAAACCTCACTATAAAAAGATAGCTGCTATTCAGAATTTTTCTACACCAGAGAACTAAAAACAACTTTAGTCTTTTTTTTTAATGTATGTAACTTTTATCGTAATTTTTATGACAACTTCATATATGATACAATTCATCTCTCCAAATTATTAAAGAAAGGGGAAAATGGAAATAGTGGCCTAACCAAAAAATAAAACAAATTAAGGCAAATTTCTTGTATAAATTAGTGTTATGCTACCCTAATTTTAAAACCCCATCTTATATTCAGATAGACAGCATTGGGTATAGTTTGGGTTGAGTGATGTTTCAATTGAACAAAGAAAAATGATTACATGTATTTCCTCAGTAGAAATTTAAAAGGTGCTGAGTTACATTAATCAGCAACAGAGAAAGAAACCTTCATAGTTGTTTGGACCTTTAATAAATTAAAAAATTCCATTAGGCTCACAGTGTATATTTAATAATGAAAGACTAATCAGATATAGTCTCTATTTATAACAATTTGACAATAAGGTGCAATACTTCCAATATAAAGAAAATATAGTTCCTGATATACTCAGTTAAAATCCCATTAAATTAGAATCCCATAATAATAAAAATTGAAAATTGTAGATAAATGGCAGTACCAAGATCATAAATTACAAAGGATATTTATGCAATGAGTAGAGAAATCAAAATCCTCAGAAAGTTATGATTCAACTACCAAAAATAACTTATCCTACTACAAATTACAAAATTGACTATTAATGTACCAAATTGAACAAAAGAATATTATGTCTTGGAGAGTCATGATTCCTGCTGCTTTCAAAGAAAGGTTATATACTATATATACTGTATATTCAGACATTATGGTCCAAGAAAATTAAAACAAATTTTATAGAGTCTATTTTATTAACAGAGGATGTGTGCAATCATCTCAAATAGATTGAAATTTTGGAAATTTGTTTAAAGACAAAGTGTTGCAAACCAACCATATGTGAGCAAATATAATTTATTTTAGTAGGAAAATCTATATCCAATTCTGAAAGATCATGCTATGTACTTCATGTCATCCAAATGGAAAGATTGAGTGGAAAAACTAAGATATAAAACATATTAATTTTAAATCACAACCCCCAGTCTAACCCTTGTGAAAGTATCATGTGAGAATTAAGTCAGATTTTTCAAGTTTATCTAGAAGGTAATCATAAAGCATGGGTCAACAAACTTCAAACAATTATAAAATATATGAATGTAACTCAAAACAAATCAGCTAAATTAACCATGCCTCATTTACATTTTAGTTACCAAGAGCCAATGTTAATCAAAATACCAATACCAATAAAGTAAATCATAACAACTGAACCTTTTTTAAGTAGAATTCTTTATTTGTCAGAACTTCACATGTCAGTGACTCACAACAAAATAAATATAAAAATTTCAATCCATAAAAGATCACATGTAAGATAATAAATCAGATAGGTGAAAATGTGTTTGTAGTTAACACACACTATGAGTCAAAGGAAACATACAATGCCTGTAGCCTAGAACTTATGCACAATAATGAACAATGAATAAGGAAAGGTTAACTTATATAAAAATGAAATAATAATATATATTTCTTGAACAATTATTAATTT
Organism: Epiperipatus broadwayi; assembly: GCA_028023455.1. Taxonomy (NCBI): domain Eukaryota; kingdom Metazoa; phylum Onychophora; class Udeonychophora; order Euonychophora; family Peripatidae; genus Epiperipatus; species Epiperipatus broadwayi. The sequence goes on along the minus strand of JAQFVV010013488.1, from coordinate 94,913 downwards.
AGTTCTGAAAATATAATTCCATTTGTAGGTAATAAAATTATTTAGAAAAGCACCCACTCATAGAAAGTTTTATTCCAAATAAAATATAAAATAAATCTAAAAAACAAATTTAGTAAAGAAACTCTAAAAACAATTAGATAGGGAATCTGCTCCATTAATTATATATAAAACATTTTTCCCTAAGTGAGAAGGTATATAGTAATTTGCCTATTCCTAAGTTATGAGTCAATATATATATATATATATATATATATATATATATATATATATAATGTTTATGTTCTGTTAATTATTTTATTTTGTGCAGTCATCTATTTGTTTATTTATTTGTCACATATAAATTAATTAATTTATACTTTACATAAAAATGTTTACATTAAGACATTCTCAATTTTAAAATAAATGTTAGAGAAAGAAAAAGCTTAATTATAATCTAAAACTTAAACAGTAAATTAATTTATGAGAATTGTATGTATGTAAAGTTAAATGATTTATATATTTTATTAATCTTTAAAAAATTTCTAAAATATGTACATTGAATGTGTGTATACCTATTCCAAATTTTATATAACAGGCTAATTAAGCAGTACAATTTCACTTATTCTAGAATTTATATAACAATAGTTATATGAAAATGTAATAAAGAAATATGTTAATAAAATAATATAGAATAAAATAAATCACTTACTATTTGAACTAGCTGCTGTAAACATTAGACATTTACATAAAAATCCCTATTGTTATTTGAACACCAAAATGCATTGTGGAAAAGGTTAAGTAGAAAAGGGTCAAATGACTGGCCTTTTCTAATATCTGCCTGCTTAGATCAAATGTCCCATGCATTTACAAAATTAGTCATCATGATTCTGTAAAAATTCTTTTTATAAATTGTATTGCTAAACTTTATTTATTAAAAAAAAGAGAAACTTTCAGGTGGAAAGAAATCTGTTCATTTGGAAATAAACAATTATATTATTGTCATACCTTAATTTTGAATAAGAATTGTTTACTTCTCTACAAGCCATTCAAGTTGGAACATTCTAGAAGAGTGCAACATCCTACTAAAAAGCAAGGACAATTTGCCCAGATGAGGAAATAACAACACAAGGCAAGTTCAATCTTTATTCTCAATAAGCTTCAATGATCACAAAGATTGTAAACAATGAATTTTCTCACATGAACTTACACATAAAGCTTTCAAAATAAATAAAGTCTTAAATTTTTTGCAAATAAATATCATGCATGCATATTTTATTAAACTTTTAGAAGTATCAATTACTTACACAGGTAACAAATTTTATCTATATAATTTTTATATATTTATGAGAACATAAATTCTCAATGTATAAATGAGTGAATGAGTAGATAGCTAATAGATATATCATTAATATTTTAGTTTGTGGGAATAAACCAAATGATCAACAACTTTAAATATAGTTTAAATATTGGGGAAAGTCACATAATCCTTTTGTTTGATTCAATCATTATAAATTTTATTTTATCTCCAGGATATTAAAATAAGCTTTATGTGTAACATTTATTTGAGGATGTTTGCAGCAGTTTTTACACATGAAATTTTGTTAAATAATCTAAGCCATTAAAGTTTATTAATTTAATTTTGTTTATCATTCTAATAGTGGTACTAAATAAAATATGAATAATAATTCTTTGTTAAGAATTTCATTCTTTTTACATAAAATCATTAATCCAATTTAATTTATTATTATTAATAATGCCCTGAGATTATTAATTATTAATTTGAATATATTTTAAAATCAATAAAATTATCCTTTAATTTTAATTAAATATACACTGTTATAAAGTCTTGCTTTCACCTTAATAATTAGATGTATAAAATAAAAATAGATTTAAAACGGTAACAAAGTCTCATTATTTATAAAACTTCTGATAGGATTTTTCAAAATTTCTTCAATTATCTTTATATTTAGTAAAAATCCTTTCATGCTCTTATTAATTTGTAAAATACATGAAGTTACAGGTTATTTATCATTATACTTTTGTACATTTGTAATATATATATATATATATATATATATATATATATATATATATATATATATATATATATATATATATAATTCAGTGTCTGTATTTCTTCAAAGCAATATACATAATTATATAATTGAATATTTATAAATACAGTAATCAGATATATTTTAAAAATTTTATCCACTTAATAGACTTTTGACTACCCTTGTAGTCTTTGTCAACCAACACTTTGAAAGGCTAACCTTCCCACAATTTCATCATCTTAATGTTTGCTGCCTGCCTGTTAATTAAGTCATGTTTGTATTTGTATATTAGCATAGCTTCTTTTATTTTTCTTTTGTTATTATTTTTTTCAATTTGGAATATTTTAACATTGTTGTAATTGAAGTTAAAACCATAAATACATGAATTATTATGGTGGTTTTAAACATTGTTGTAATTGAAGTTAAAACCATAAATACATGAATTATTATGGTTATGAAAACCACCATAATAATTCATGTATTTATGGTTTTAACTTCAATTACAACAATGTTAAAATATTCCAAATTGAAAAAAATAATAACAAAAGAAAAATAAAAGAAGCTATGCTAATATACAAATACAAACATGACTTAATTAACAGGCAAGCAGCAAACCTTAAAATCATGGAATTGTGAGAAAGTTAACCTTTCAAAGTGGTAGTTGACAAAGATTGCAAGGATAGTTGAATGTACTACTAAGTGGATACCATTTTTAAAATATATCTGATTACTGTATTTATGAATATATATATATATATATATATATATATATAAATATATATTTTAATGTATATATATATATATATATATATATATATAAACATTAAAAGCATAAAGCTATTCTAGTCAATAAATAACTCCAAATTCAGAACTCAACTAGACTTGCTAAGAAAATAAACTCTAAAACAATACCAATGGTTTCACTGCTATAAGCAGACTTATCCACAATTCCAACTTACCTCCCATACACCCTTAATATTAAAAGAACTTTTAAATAAGTAAATTGCTTCAGAATCATGAAGCAATTTACTTATTTAAAAGTTTTTTTAATATTAAGGGTGTATGGGATGTAAGTTGGAATTGTGGATAATGTTTATTATAAATGTGTTTTCCTTTATACTTGAGGAATCTGCTTGTAGCAGTGAATCCATTGGTAGTATTTTAGAGTTTATTTTTTTGGCTAGTCTGGTTGCGTTCTGAATTTGGGGTAATTTTTATTACATATATATAATTTTAACAGTCAGCCATTCAATTTATTTCAGATCTTTGAATTGATATTAGTTTCAAAGAAGAATACATATATAATATTGCAAAAAAAAGCATTTGATATATAGAGAAATTAAATAATCTTTTATTTTGGCTCAGTTAATCTATCCCATCTTCATTTTCCAATTACATACTATTAAGTTTTGAAGAAAAATTTGGAACTCAAATATAAAAAGTCAATCCTCTTGATCAGACTGTGATTTAAAATATATATTTTGACTTATCATACCTGCCTGCATTACATATTGTCTCTTTGCATAGTAAAACAATATTTAACTAAAATTTTATTAATTACCTATGTTAAATCACGTATTGCAAGAGCTCCTTTTTATTTTGCATGTCTCAAATATTTAGAGGATAATATTAACATATTTATTTATAGTGTAAATATAACTTATGAATCATAAGGTTAAATGAATCTTAAACTACTCTAAGTTAAATGTAATTAATAAAAATTGTTGATAATAGAATAAGTTGTACAAATGTTATTAGATTCAATATTATCTAGGCTCCATTAGATTTCAAGATCTTTGAATTTAAATTACTTTAGCCTATATAAATCTATTTATCTGTTTAATAAGTTGATTTTGATTGTATTAATTGAGATCTCATATTTATAACTTAATTAATATAAATAACCATAGTGCAGAATAAGAACGGGTCATGTGATATAATTTGATATTAGGATTTGTATTTAATAATGGCAGAGAAAATTATTTCTATATGAGTAAATAATACTCAGGCAGAAATACCAGACATCCAACAATTTTAACTAATACAATTTTAACTGTAAACAACAAATGGAAGGAGTTACTTGTACAATGTGGAACATCCCTAATCATTTAGCGTTAAATATTTATAGAACTGTGTGCAATAAATACTACTTGATTTTTACATTTCTTTATTAAGATATATCTATTCCAACATTTATTTTAATGAATATAGATTTTCTCATGATCAGTATATATGTTCGTAGATCTGATTACCTAATGCGTGGCAATCAATTTATTAAATTTTGACATCAGATATATATCTAGGGTAAGGCAAGTTAGTGTGCTGAATATGTATATTTTTTAAATACAGCACCATCATGTTCCAATTTTGTGGGTTAATGGCTAAAGTAACTCTTTAGGACTACATGGTATTCACTCATTCTAGCATCATGGAGTGATTTAATATACAATCATCTAACAATAAAATTTTCCTGTAATTAAAAGTAAACTAGTATTCAATTCTATACAGACATTATATTTATATAATTTACTCACACACATTTTTAACATTTGTGTAAATATATTAAAATTGCGTATATTAATAATATACTTCATTCTAATAAGCAAAATAATTTTTTTCATATATTTTTTTTTTATCAGATGGTTTATATATTTACTTATAAAATAATGTTCTCTTTTTTGCTTACTCATATAAATATGCATGCACTCTTTTATACTAGTAAGTGAAAACTAGAAATATCTTAACATGTCTTTACCTTGTTAATTCTTTTTAAAATACCTCATTAATTTAAAAGTAAAAAGAAACTAAGCTAATATTTCCATTTCAAATTTTTATCAAATATCAAAATACTGACTATGATTTTATATAAAGATCTTAACTTAAAGTTTTACATTTTACGTTTTTTAAATATTAATTCTGATAGGTAAATTTACTAAGTTGAATATATTTAGATTATGTATTTTCTTTTATTTAATAAAATACAAGAAAGATGAACAGTCATTTCTTCAAGATGTATTATTTTTACTATCAAATTCTAATTTTTAACATATTAATTTTATAACTCAAATCTTTGTTATCTTGTCATAATGTAACACATACTAACGGTAATACTATATATATATATTTTTCCATAAGCCATACATTTACACTGGTGAATCTTCAATTAGTTCACTTAAAGCCACTCAATTTGTATTTATTTGGTGGCAAATCTTGCATTGGTGGTCGAGAGGTCAGCGCGACTGCCTTGCACTTGCAGGCAGTTGCTCGGGTTGCGGGTTCGCATCCCAGCCGATGCTATGACACTTAAAAAAAAATCTGGAACTAATATTTATATATTGATTTATTAATTTATCAAAAGATGTTTATATCATATAGAGAATCTAATATAAATGAGTAAAAACACCATCAATTGATAATGTTTTTGTTCTCATATCTGAGATCACTTGTAAGAGCTTTTGAAAGCACTTTTTTAGCTTTTGCAAATGAAAATATATATTTTCTATAGTTTGTTTATGTAATATATGATTATTTTTACAAAATATTTATTTTTTGGCAAGAATATTTGTGATTTGTTTCACATTTTATTTAAAAATATTTGCCTTTACGAGAAGACAATTAATAATCAAAAAAAAAAAAAAGCAAGTCATATATAATGTGACATTGCTTTTATAAGCTTGTATTTACAAAAATGTAATATAGAGAGTGTACCAATAGCTCAAACAAGCTCTTAGTTGATAAGTGCAGTAAGAGAAAATATTTAAAATCTCAGTCTGGAACATTTCTATCTCCAGACCAATTGGTTTTGAACTTATGGCTCACCTCAGTGAAGTATGTAAAGTAGAAAGTTGTGATTGGCTGAATAAAAATCACCTCCATAATCACATTGGCAGTTATGTTTTATCATTTTTTAAAATAATTATAAATGGAATTTAAAATTTTAAAACAGAATTTTATTGTTTTATGTATTTTTAACAGTAATTCATTCACATTTTAAGGTAATGGAATTAAAACAAATTTTATTCTCTTCTTAATACATTTTTATTATTATTATACATTTCAGTTTATTACTTTTTGTTCTACACTTGACAAGAAATATTACCTTTAAAATGTTTTCTTTTGTAAATCTTTATTTCTAAAAACATAATTTGACAATTGTGGAAGGATAATAAAAAATAAAAGTTAATTTATTAAAATAAAAAGTCGAAAGTTTAATCCAAACAGCCACCAGGAGCTATCAAAAAATTATGCATAGTTAAAAGTTAACATACATTTTAAACAATAATAAAATATCATGTGATATATTTTCTAGCTTCTTTTGTGAGAGAAATCAGCTTCTAATGACATTAAAAAAAAGTAAATCATAATTTATGACTTTTTCAGACCCAAATCTAAGTTATGGCTGACTTAAAAAAACATTTATCATATTGTTTATTTCTTGCTATTTGAAATCCTGATTTTAAGAATCATTTTAAAAATGAGGTATTAGTTATATCATAATATACTATTGATTTTTTTGAACACAAAATTCTATTGATTCTCAGAAATATGAATTTAGCTGAGAGACCATAGAAAAACTTCATGAATATGTAGAGATTGTCAGGTTTTCCAATTTTCAGAGGCTTTTTCAAGTTAATTGATTCAAGCATTTATTTGACACATTAGTGTATTTTAAAATATTTGTAGATAATACTTGAATTCATTCATAGTGGTTGGAAAGTTTTAGATAAAGATATATATATAGAAGTCATCCTTGGAAAAATAGCAGAAATGTGGAGAGATTTTTAAAGATTAAGTTTTTCAGTCGTGGTTAATATTTCAAGCATAAAATTGATTAAACCAATAAAGTATCACATGACCTATTGTATGTTTTTAGCTTATATATTGTTGTATTATTAGCATATGTTTTCAAGTTTATGCCACTTACTATAAACTTTAGTAAATAATAATAGGTGCCAGATGACAGTGCTTAAATCTTTTTCCTATGCTTTTCTATTCAAACCCCAAACTACTTTCAAGTTTATGACTTACATCAGTGAGGAGCTTTGGATTTTGGAGTAGTGCAACTGAATTGGACCTTTAGCATCTAATGTACTTTTTTAGTCACTGTCATTTAGCTCTATGTTATACTATCAAGCTATTAACCCAAACACAAAAATATATAAATGTTTTCAATCTAAGCCAACGTGCTTGTATAGTTGAGTGCCATAGAGAAAGTAAAAAAATATGTTACTGAAACAACAATAAGTAAGCTGAAATCATATGATAAATCATGGGATATTTTATTGGTTTATGTCAACTCCTGGCCATAGGATAACAGTGTCTATACTTATTAAAAAAATAAGGACACCATAATACACAGGTACTGAAGTGAATTCAGATCGATATGACTGTACAAGCAAATTGGCTTCTATTGATAGCATATGTTTTTTTAGTTTTGACAATATAAGAAATAAATGATAGGATCTAAAAGGAAGGTACATTAGTTTCTAAAGGTCAATTGTCCTGTTGAAAACTCCAAAGTTCCTCACTGAAAAGCCATAAGCTTGAAACTAATCTGCTGACTTTGAATAGGAACCACAGGATAAGGACTTATTAAGCACTGTCATGTGACATCTATCATTACTTATAAAATGCTGGACTAGTTCTAGTATTTTTATTCCCTAGCATCTCACTGATGACGCTAGAGGCAGAAACCGCGGTCTGAGGTTGAGGGTATTTTTGAAGCTTCATAAGAGTTTGTTTTTAACTTACTCTATATATAACATTTGTAAATAGGAGCTTTATTAAAATTAGGTCATCTGACTTGATTTTTTATCAATCATTACTTATCAAAGCTTATTGTAAATGAATAGAGAAAATGAAAACTGTGCTACTAAACAACAATATGTAAACTAAAGCCATGGGATATATCATGATATTTTATTGGTTTACATCAAATCCTGATCACAGGATAGCAGAATCTATAATTATTAAAACATTAAGGACACTGTGGATTCAAATCTTTATGCCTATTGGCTTAAACTGAAATCATTTTTATGTTTTTTAGTTTGGTCTGATAGCTTTATAGTATAACATAGAGGTAAATGATTATAGCCGAAAAAAAAAATTGCATTAGATCTTAAAAGTTCCAAGATCCAAAGCCTTTCACAGATGAAAGCTATAAGATTAAAACTAGTCTTGGAATTTTTGTCAGCACTGAGGATAGGGATTTATTAAGCACTAACATATGGTATCTACATAAAATTTATTGTTAATATAACACTAAAATTTGAAGTAGATTTTTGATATTTATCTAGCTGATATTGTTAACTGAATTTTACTTTCACAGTAGCTTCATCTCATGAGTATAGAGAATCAGTATTTTGAATACTATAGATTAAATTAAAAATAAAAAAATACTATTTACATCATCATTATCATGTTTGAGTTTCCAGATTTTTAAATAATAGAACATCTGGAACCTTTCATTTAATTAACATTTCTTTAAAACACTTTTTCAAAGGATTAACTTGGTTTTATAAGCTTTACTAGAATCCTTTCTTTGTCAAATTCAGTTCCAACTTATTTTACTTTAGATGGTCTTTGATATATTTATTTGATGCTTTTATATTGAATTAGAATTGTAATATGATATGTAACTTTATTTAAAAAAACTTTTAAAACTGATTTTTGGAAACAACTTTTGTTAGAATAAAAATTTAACTGTTTTCCTTAATTAAAACTAAAACTAAATACTTTATTCAAACTACATATAGATTGTTATGCACTTATGTACATCTACTCACATATATTTTAATTTGCTTGATTAACTATTTTTTGGATTTTAAGACACTTTTTTAAAAAAATTTGTTTGGCCAGTTAAAATTATATGTTAAAACAAGACTGTTTCCTATACATTCTGCTTAATCCTGTCTAATATCACAATACTACATATGTACTAATTTCTTTGTACCTATTTTGCAGTCCACAAAATTGTTAATTTTATATAAAATTAATTGAATAGTGAATTTGATAAATATCCGTAATCAATGAAATCATCTAGATTTCCATAAATTATCGTGTAAAATAGTTGAGCATAAATTTGTTATATTATATGCAAAAATATAACAAGAGATATTGGTCTGGGACCTTATTCACAAGTTGGCATCTTAGAATTTATAATAAGGGCTAAAGGATTGTATGAAAAATTTAAAAGACTTAGATTGCTTATAGATATTTATCAAGTGCATTATCCCCATTTACTGTGAAATATGAATATTGAAGAGTTGAATACTTTACATACATGACTAAGGGTAAAAACAATGATTCTTTAAAATCAAACTGGTCATGGTGATGGCATATAAATAAAAAAATTCTGTTATTTTTGAAATGAGAAGTGTAGATGTTTTAAATTTCCAGTCATCTGACAAGAGTAGATTTGTAATGTGAAATGCATGTATAGTGGGAGATATTTGTCTGTGACAGTTTTTATGGGATAACTCAGGATTTATAACAAGCTTCAGAAGTGTAGCAAATCTGGAGATTTGATTGGTTGTACTAAATATGCAAGTATGTTAATGATATAATATAACAAATGCACATGTTATTGCATGAATCTATAATGTTAATTTAATTTTTTTATTGGAATAGTATACACATAAATGTATTTAGTTATTTTCCTATTTTAATTTTTAATAAAGCAAGTCATATATAGCATCATATTGCTTTTATAAGTTTGTATTTACAAATATGTAATATTATATATAGAGTAAGTTAAAAACAAACTCTTAACAAGCTTCAAAAATACCCTCAACCTCAGACCGCGGTTTCTGCATCTAGCGTCATCAGTGAGGTGTTAGGGAATAAAAATACTAGAACTAGTCTAGCATTTTATCAATGCCTAACTATTGAGAAAAAAATCTGAAACTTTCAAAATCCAGCTATCTAACTCAAATAGCAGTATGGAACTGAACCAAATTCAGATACACCATATATTAATAGCTCTAGCAATATAAAATCGCCAAAGCCTTAATAGCAAAAAACTAAAATTAAATTGATAAAAAATCAAGTCAGATGACCTAATTTTAATAAAACTCGTATTTACAAATATTATATATAGAGTAAGTTAAAAAGAAACTCTTAACAAGCTTCAAAAATACCCTCAACCTCAGACCGCGGTTTCTGCATCTAGCATCATCAGTGAGGTGTTAGGGAATAAAAATACTAGAACTAGTCTAGCATTTTATCAATGCCTAACTATTGAGAAAAAAATCTGAAACTTTCAGACATTTAAATGTCCAAAAATCCAGCTATCTAACTCAAATAGCAGTATGAGACTGAACCAAATTCAGATACACCATATATTAATAGGCTTTGGCTATTTTATATTGCTAGAGCTATTAATATATGGTGTATCTGAACTTAGTTCACTCCCATACTGCTATTTGAGTTAGATAGCTGGATTTTTGGACATTTAAATGTCTGAAAGTTTCTGATTTTTTTCTCAATAGTTAGGCATTGATAAAATGCTAGACTAGTTCTAGTATTTTTATTCCCTAACACCTCACTGATGACGCTAGATGCAGAAACCGTGGTCTGAGGTTGAGGGTATTTTTGAAGCTTGTTAAGAGTTTCTTTTTAACTTACTCTATATAAATATTTGTAAATACGAGCTTTATTAAAATTCGGTCATCTGACTTGATTTTTTATCAATTTAAATATGTAATATAGTGAGTGTATCAATAGCTCGAACAAACTCTTAATTTTAAATTTCCAACACAAGAGGAAGATATCAATGCAAACATCAATTGATTCTTTGTATATATAAGAACAATTCTAGGAACAATATTTCTCTCAATATTTAATGGCATCTACTAAACTCTTGAGTAATGAATGATTACCAGATAATAGTTGAGTTTATTAATTTCCATTTCAAGACTGTTTCTGGTTTATGCAGGCTGCAACAATTGAGTTATGCATGTGGCAATCATCTTTAAATATTATTTATCTTCAAGTTAATAGTCTGCAAAAGTGTCTATACTTAAAATAAAACTGAGGTTACTAAATATGAGTTAGTTATCTATATCATATCCATACAACTATTCAAACAGATCGGTTCAAGTTCAAAAACCCATAGGATTTTTTAAATTTGAGACTTATTATAAGCTCATATTAAAAAATTTGTTTCCCAGATTGAATCTGAAACCTAATTAATAAAGATAAAACCAGAAGGCGGTATTTGGTTGAGGATTAATAAATTACAGTATCATCTGGTAACTACTAGTGCTAGACTATTGGAGAGAGAATGATTGCTCTTATTTGAGAAAAAGATGGTGATGAAAAGAACAGATTATAAATGATATTTTAGTGAGTTTTTTTTACAAAGTTTTAATCATTAATAATTCTAATGTATTATTTAAAAAAAAATTTTCCCAGGAAAAACAACAACATAGTTTTATCACTTCATTTGATATTTCTTTCTTCAATTTGATTATTTCATTTTACTTTTATTTATGTTTTTCTTGTTAATGAAGCATTTTTTTCTTCTGAAAATTTATATATATTTTCCAATTGCTTTATTCCACTGAAGAGATTGAAGTAATGTAGCAAATTATGAGATTGAGAAATCGAGACATCCAGGGATTTTACTAAAACGAAGAAAGAAAATTCTATTAGTTTGCATTTAATAGCCAGAAGTTTAATTGCGGGGATAATATACATAGTGAAAATATTTTTTTAAAAGATGTGAATGCTTAAATTTCATTACAGTGTTAAATAAAATGTTTGCTTTTGATGTTTTTCTATCATCTTATGGAAATGGGAGAGAAAATACTGTAATTGCAGATAAACAAATGAAAAACATACTAAAAAGACGGTGACCTGCATTTTAATTAAATATATTTTGAATGATCGTACAAATAGCATATAATTATATATATAATCCAAAAATATATATTTTAATTATGTTTAATAAATAATAATAACTTAACATTTATCTGTAAATAATTTAATTAATTCTAATATTAATATATGTTATTATTTTTAGAGATCGATTCCTGGCGATCAAATAATGTCTTTCTATTTTTTTTATATGTCAAAGCGTTGACCGGAAATCCCCCGGGCCAGCTGCTTGTAAGGCAGCTATGCTAACCATAAGGCCACCAGAATAATTTATGATCATTTTTTTCCATGCAGTTAGAACGAAGTTATGTTGAGGTAACTATTATCAGCTGTTACCACCATAACTTTCGTACTTGTTATTCAATTTGTGCAAAATATGGCGTAAAGCAGATGAGATTTTCCAAGGTTAAATATGTAAGAACACCATAAAGTTTTTTCAGTATTGTTTTCTTCTTTTGGTCAAATAGATAATTTGAATAATTGTCACACTTTCTATAGTAATAAGTAAAATAAGCAAAGAATGTGAGTATTAATTGTAGACATATCTTAAGAATTTTTAGAATGGTTGACTATACCTCTACTCATTGCATGTTTTAGAATAATGAGACTGAAGTGAATTGTACTGGAACTTATCAAAATGCTATTTAGGGGAAGGGAAACTTCTGAGGAAAAACTGATGTAAAGCAGATGTTAATGAATAATAGAGATGACAGCAATAAACATGAATACATGCATTATCAAAGTGTGATAGCAATGCATTATAATGATTTTGAAAGACATGAAAATTTCTGGCCAACCAAATGAATCTTCTGAATAAATTTAGCTTGAATTTATGGTTTTTTATCATTGAGAAAAACAAAAAAAGAAAATTCTTATTGTAATCTACAATAAACATACATTATTTAAGAAGGGAATGCAATTGATGAATGTAATATTTCCATAATCTGCAGTCTTTGTCAATTAATCAAAATTCTATAGTTATTAAAAAAGGACAGATTTGACATCTGTATTTATGATTAGCATTTCAATTGTTTTCTCCTACTACAACTACAAAAAACACATAACAAAACATGGAGGCACCATAATAACAATGGATTTTTTTTTATCAGAGAATGTATGACAAAATATATTATAACACCATTATAAACAATAAAAATATTGGGCTTTCATTTTATCTAAATCTCAGGTTCTTATTTAATCCCAATTTCAGGTTCTTATCTAAATATTGGGTTTATTTTATCCACATTTCATGGGTTTGTTTTTATTTAAGACAATAAATAATTACTTTTCTTAATACTCAGATATATTCAAATGATATGTTACTTATGTTTTTATGAAAAGATATTTTTATTTTCTTATATTTTTATAGTCATATCTTATTTCTAAAATAAATGAGAAAGTGAAAAATGCTATGTATTTAAGTGTCTGAATACTTCAAATAACTGTTGGCTAATAATAAAAATACTCTTAAAATATTTAAGGTTCTTCTCTTATAAATAATCATATTCATATAACTTCAGAGTAAATCTTATTGAAATATCTTAAAATCTAATTTTGTACAAGCAAAATAAAATAATGCAATAGGCAGAATGGGTACTTTTATGCTACCCACTACATCATTAAGCACATTTGTAATAAAAGGTAAAACAACATAATATTTTCTTTTAAATAAGGCAGGTATAAAGAAAAATAAAGAAATTGGATAAATAATCATAATGCGACTTCTTAAATGTATTATTAAGTTCATCAATGTTTAATATAACTATTAATTGAATTTTCTGGATAAATTGATTGATGATGACAATGAAAACATAAATGTATTTAATGGATAGGAAAATATTTATTTACAATATGACGCAACTTTAATAATACTCTATAATAAATTTAAACAATGATCAGTAGATATAACAGTACAAATTATTGCTGACTTAATCATTTACATAACTTAAAGTGAAACTATACCCCTTAAGTGAATCCCTACTACTACTACTACTACTACTACTACTACTACTACTACTACTACTACTACTACTACTACTACTACTACTACTACTACTACTACTACTACTACTACTACTACTACTACTACTACTACTACTACTACTACTACTACTACTACTACTACTACTACTACTACTACTACTACTACTACTACTACTACTACTACTACTACTACTACTACTACTACTACTACTAATAATACTAATAATAATAATAATAATAATAATAATAATAATAAAATTTACATTGCATTTAAGAAGTTCTCTCATTTTTATTTGAAAAGCAAATCAATCAACACTTAAGCACACAGCATAGCAAGCATGTGCCTTTAAATAGGCCACTAATTGATAATAATTAAAATTATAAAACTAAACTATATTAAAAATCAATGCATAAATAATTCCTATGATACTATAAATATGGTTGAATAACTAAACAAAAATAATACATATAGATTTTGTTTATTTATGCATATATGGGCAGAACATTAAAAAGCTCAATAATATCAATGAAAATAATTTGAAGTAGATCGAATCAATTTTATACATGTGCATACCTTAAATATGTTTGCATAATAAATGCACACTAATAAAGATAATGGATAAATGAAGGTAATAAATAAATTGATACCTGGTTACACAACCTGGAAGTACCAAAGTAGCCACAATCTTGACTCTGAAGGGGTTTAACTATGCTATTTTTTTATTATGATGGGTTATCTTTCCAGTAGTGAAGAAACTGAATTTGCATTTTTTGCTGTTTTTTTTTTTCAAACTTTAAAATTCATATACATTTTTTCTAGTATTTTAATTTCAAAAAATTTCTTAAGATGTCAGGACAATTGAAAAAATAGAAATTTCAAAGTATGGTAAAATATGCCATGATAAACACTCATTGTATTTTTGGCAGTGTCGAATTTTGTGGTAACTTTGCATTATTACTTCAATAAAATATTATGAATGACTAAAACATGATTTTTTTTGGAAAGTTTATGATTATTTTTGCATAGACATTGTTTGATAAATATTAAAAATTAAAAATATACATTCTATAGAAGTGTTTTATTTTTAAATATAAAACATTATGTACTTCTGAGTAATGTTAACATCGAGATTATGGTTGCAGGAAATACAATCTGTCTAGGAAATGTCATTAAGAATCTGTTACAAAATATAGGAATATTATAAAATTTACTAAAAAAAATTAACCTTTTAAAGTATAAGTTGACACATTTACTAGATATTAATAATTATTCATTTAGATTTTAAAAAAAACATCAAACAAAGGAGATTTTGTTCATTTTGCAAATTGAATCTGCTCCACCTGAAACTTGATGTTGAAACAGTATTATGATTTGATTAAAATCTAATTTTTAAAAGAATTCCAAAAATCAAATGTGATTTTTGAAAATTTATTTAATTTCCAAACAAAAATACTTATCAAATGAGGTCAAATTTATTATATTTTGATAAGTAGTAATGGTTTAATATTAAAGTAAAAGTTGAAAACTTAAAGCAAGTGAGAACAAGGAAATCTGTCACAATACAGGAGGATTAATAAATTCAAAGCAATGGAAACTATCAACATAATTGCTGCAATTGGTATTTAACAATGGGAAGAATATTAATAAATTAATAAATAAGGTAGGGTTTATAAATAATACATGGAAATGTAATCCACACTCACTCACATATATGTGTAAATACAGATACTTTGACTAAAGATATATGCAAACTAGTATTAAAATAATTGTGAGGCAATACATAAAATACTTATTTAAAAACTACCCATTCATACACCAACTTCCAATAATACATGTATTTGCATACAAAGCATAAAATAACTGTTCTCCCCTATGCACATTAACAAATTTTAATAATACTAGAATATAAATTCTGAGAACTCTTAAAATTCTGTAACTAGAATTCTTTTTACCTGGAAATTTACTCATACCAATTTCCAGTCTTAAATGTGGATTATTATAAATATACTGATGCAGTATGAAGCATAATAATAATAAATTAATAACACATAAGCAATAATTATAATAAATTAATAATATCAATATTTTAAACACACTCCACTTATATTATCCCTTTTCAATAAAGTTTGAAAATTTAAAAAATTCTTTCATTTAAATAAAAGAAAATAATTCTCTAACCATAGGAGTCTAACCATTTTCCATAGAGATAAAATGAAATATTGAACAGTTTTATTAACACATATGTAGTAAATGAATTTAATAAATAAAAACAGGAATGTCTTGAAATACTGTTCTCATTTTAATTTTTAAAATGAAGATGAGTGAAGAGCAGATACAGACAAAAATTGTAAATAAGCAGATAAGAATAAAGTTTCCATAATAAAAGTTTATATGATAGTTTGGAAGGATTAAAAAATGACACAAATTTCAAATTATTTCTTCTGCAGAATAATACATGTATTTTAACTAAATAAATCACTGAATTTCTAGATAATGTTTTTCTGGTATTAGAATAAATACAATTATATAAGATCTTTCTTCAAGGCAATAAAAAGATAAGCCTGAATGATATTATCTTATCTTAAATAAATGAAGACTTCTAAAATGATTATATTCCCATTTCCTCCTTCAGTTTTATGATAATTTTGATGTAATCAATTGGTCACTTTTATTTTAATAACTAGCTATAATAGTTTTAAAAACTTTATTGTAGTAATAAGGTTTCAACAATTAAGGCTTTAATACCTTCTAAATTTCCCGCAAATGAATAATTTATCTTAAAGTGAGTAGAATATAAGAGCAATAATATTAATCTTTGCAATAAGCTTATATAACTTTTAACACTTTAAAGAATAAAATGTTAACAAATTGGCTTTTTAAAATAAAGTCTAGAATTATCTAAAAGTTCTTTCTCCATCTTAGTTGTCTATTGTAATATTTCCACATATTTATGACACTTTGGAGATTCTTCCATAACAATAAAATTTTTTGTAGTTTCTAATATAAGATATTGTCCATTGGTAGAAGACATACATGGTCTGAGATAAAGTTGCCTAAATGACATTTAAAGTTTAGCAGCATATTATTAATATAAAAAATAATACTTAATTAAAGATCTCTTTAAAAGAAAAGTTAAAAGTAAAAGTTGCAATAAAAATGTAAATTTAAAAAGTAATAGATTATTTTCCAGTTTTTACTTTTAAAGGTATGTGTGCTTGCTTAAAATATAGTAAAGTTTATTATGTGATTTTACTTAATCAATCAGCAATTAATATTGGGACAACATTTTTAAATTAATTAATACAAGCTTGACGTTTTATTAATCAAGATATCTAAAAATAAATTTAATCTTGACATTTGTCTAGACACTAATTAAAACAAATAAAATATAATTAACTTTATTTTAATTATTACCCAAAATTATTTATTTTATTTAAAAGGAATATTTTTTTATTTAAAAGTTTTCAAGAGATTATGATTAAATTACTCTAATATTAAAATATCATCTATTAAATATATTCTTAAAATAATTAACACTTTTAAAGATAATTCATTTTAAACTTTCTTCTTTTAAAATTACCCATGCTCATACATTCACACACATGTCAGACATACAAGAAAGTGATTAATAGAAACTATGAGATTTATTGTAGACTAATAAATAATATTTTAAAAGATAGCAACTAAAACTTTATCGATTGAAATTTATCCAAGATATA
The DNA here is from genome assembly GCA_028023455.1 of Epiperipatus broadwayi. Classification (NCBI taxonomy): domain Eukaryota; kingdom Metazoa; phylum Onychophora; class Udeonychophora; order Euonychophora; family Peripatidae; genus Epiperipatus; species Epiperipatus broadwayi. The sequence goes on along the minus strand of JAQFVV010013488.1, from coordinate 77,298 downwards.
TCTATTTTAAACTACCGTTACTTAAGCTTAACCTAACAATTAAACAATTATTAAATAAATTAACTAATATCTTTTAGTAGTTAAGATTTAAATATATTTTTAGTAAACATTTCATTAATATAATTTAAAATGCATAAATAGGATTTTATATGGCTTAAAATAATAAAGTTTATTAAGCAAAAGAACTGTGTCTTGATTTAAGTTAATAAAATAATAAAAAAGTGTTAAAGGTATTATTAAATGTTTAACTCTGTCTGGACCAAATATAAACTTACAATATGTATATCATAAAAATTAAAAGACTTATAGTTTATTATATTATTGTTTATAAATTTATTTTTAAAATCTAAATTTGAATTTAAAAATGTATATAAAGACATATTCAAATTCTATAATTTTCAAACCTTATCCATGAAATACACTCATATATTTTATTGATAAAAAATTTTGTCAATGGCTACATTTACTTTTTTTTCACTGCATAATGTTTTATATTTCTCTTTTTTATTACTTTATTTTTTGTTTTAGAAACATAACTGGTAATAATAAAACAACACATGCATAAATACATTTTATAAAAGCAAATTTTGAAATTTATAAAGAGTATAACTGAAATAAATAATGAAAATCTTGACAAAATCATACATTTGGGTTTGGATATAAAATCTATACAGAAGAAGTTTTGAAAAAGTTTGTTAAATATATATTATATATCTGTATAATATCTTTCTATTCCTTTTTAAAATCAAATATACATTAAAAAATTATTAACAGAGTTTAAAGTGGAAAAGAATACAACTGTCTTAACTGTTATTTCATCCAAACTGAAGATATATCATCTTTACTGAGTTACACAGAATTTCTATAAACATGAGAAATACCTCAATCATGAAGGCACCCTCTTCAGAGAACATGAGTTATTTCTAATTTGTCATAAGTGATTTAAAAACTGGTGTTAGGAATAAGACAAAACATATCTAAAATTCAGTTATTTTTGTATATTTTTTGAAAATAGAAGCATATATTATTATATACATTGCCTATCATATGCTTTTTTTATTAATTTCAAACAATGAACTTAATAATTGGCTATTACAGACATCTGTTTGATTGCAATATGTTTTATTGCCAAGCACGAGCTGTTTTCATCTAAATAATTGTGTAGAAGTTCTTGGATTTAAAATTTCAAGGACAAAATTTAGTTCTTAAATTAGAGTTCAAAATATGTTATTAGAAAACTGACCAGAATATATCAAAAAAATGAAATAGATTATATAATTTTTAGTGAAACAGTAATTATTTGAGATTATAGTGGTTTACTTTCATTAATAGTTGGAGCTAAAACCATAATAATCACCAAATGCTGTTTTTATAAATACCAGAAAAAAATCTCTTAATTGAATCATCTGGGTGAAACAAAAAAAAAACTTATATGCCATTTATTTTAAAAATAAGAACAACAAAACTCAGAAATAACACATTTGTTTAAACAACAAATTTTAATTAAACTACAACCAGTATTTACAAAGACCAGGTAACTTCAGCAATTCAACTAAAACCAATATCTATTTTATTGAAATGAAGGATGACATTACAATTAGAAAGAAAGAAAATATGGTTCTTATAGAAATATAATTTTGAACATTTTAATAGTTGGTGCACATATGACTGCCATCTATGCACTGTGTCATAAGTTAGGCTATTTAGCATGAATAATCTGAGCAAATTTTATACTTAATCAGTGCTAAAAATTAAGATAGCTATAAAATAAGGGTAATGAAATTAAAAGAATCAAAAATTATATATATAAGTGCTTCTTTAAAAATAAATTGAAAAAGTCAAAAGAGCTCACAAATACATTGAATTACTATTTCTTCTTAATTAATAAAAAAATTAGGCTAGAATGAAAAATTTTTGAAGATTATACTATTCCTAACTTTGAAAATCATCAAAACTCCCTGAAATTCCTAAATTCATTGGATGCATACTTTATTCTGTACTATATCTATTAAAGTCTAATTTAAATGTGCATTTTAGAACTCTGCATAACTTCATGGTAGGATGTACTTATACATGTGGTCTGGTGTAATAATAGAAACTCATACTATTTTGAAATCATATAATTAACCTAGAAAGATAAAAAATAGTCAACATCAAAAAGATTATAGAAATTTTTTCTTTCATAATTTCTATGTTAAACTAGATCTACACTTAGTCTTTTATTATATTCTGAACAGTGGATTCTGCATTATAAAATCTATTTCAAATTATTCCTTATTATGATGAAAGAATATGTATGCTGCAGGTAAGAGTCATTATTTTGAAAAAAGTAAAGTTGCCTATGATGAATTAAATGTGTTTCAATCAAAGTTCATCAAAACAAAAAAAAAGAAGAAATGAATCTGAAAAACTAAAAAAATTGAAGTATTTAGGATATTTCAATCAGTGGAATTCAAACATTCTTTGAAATTATGGTGGCTATTAAAGAAGGATAATTTTCCAATATATTTGAGAGGTTTAAACTTTCAAGTGAATATTGATAACATGAAGTTTAACAATGATTATTATTTTTTATTATTTGGAAAATTTATCACCAATGAGAAACCTTTCCATTTTAAGATATATATCTCGAAACAGTCATTAGAATATGAATAAAATTTTGTTTCTTTCCAGGAATTAATATTATAGCTTCTTACATACTTACATATATTTCTGTACATTGGACTTCAAAAGGAATATAAATAGATAGATAAATTTACTGATAATAGATAAATAGAATAGGAAAGAAAAGATAATGAAAGAAAAGATAAATGGGTAGATGAAGAGATGGATAGATGAATAGCTAAATAGATAGACCAATATATAACAGATTTAAAGATATATAGACAGATAGATGTTTGTATAGATGGTTGGGAGAACAGAGAGTAAGAAAGAAGGATAAATAAATAGAAATCTGGATAAATAGATGGAAGTCTGGATATATATGTAGACAGATTGATGGATGATTGGATGAATGCCAGAAAAAAATAAATGGAAGAACGGATGTCTAGATAAAAAAAATGGATAGATGTATAAATAGATAGACAGACAGATATATTATATATCAATAAAAATAGTTTTATAAATAAATAAATAGATATACTATAGATAGATTTAAAGATAAATAGAAAAAACTAAATAGATAGATGGTGAAAAATAGACATAAATATTCAGACAGATAGACATACTGACCGATGACCAGACATATAAATATATATAGAAATAGATAGGTAGATGACTTGATAGAGATAGATAGATAAATTGGATTTATATATAGATAGATAAATAGATATACACAAAGAAAGATAAATGGATAGATAGGTATAGATTAGATAGACAGATTAATCAATAAAAAATGGATAGGTAGATAGTCAGACAATTAGATTGAAAATCAGGCAGATATCTGTATATTTAAACAGATATATATATATAGATTAATCGATTGATTCATCAATAAATATATGCATATATATATAGTTAATTAGATAAACAGATAGAAAGATAGATAAGCGTAAATACAAGTAAAATACATTTTATAAGAATACTTTTTTCTAATTTTGTTTGTTTTTTGGAAAATAAAAAAAATAAATAAGGGAAAAAAATAACTAGATAAAAAATATCTAAATACATTTTCCAATTAGAGTTTAATCATTACTGAAAATTAAATCAGTGTCGTGAGTAAAAAGAGAAATAGGAAACCGAAGGATTTTTTTTTTTTTAACTACAACTTTATTTTGACTACAACATTTTTAGAAATTTGAAAGAAAAAAAGTCTTTAATCCAGTTTTTTTTTTTAAATTAGATTTTTTCACAGTATATAAATTAACTTTTGTAAATGCTATATATATATATTTTTAAATTTGCTTTTAAAACAACATATAAGATTCTGCTTCGCAATGTGATGCAGGAACAGGACATTTAATTGCCAAGATCATGAAGTGGTATTGTTATTTGGGTTAATTGAAAGTTGGGAATATTTTTAATGATATAAGAAAGTTCAGGATTTTTTTTTTCAGATAACTATATGCCCATCTAAAAGGCTATCTAGTATTGGTTACTAAATGAGTAAATAAGAAAGTCAAAATAATGTTTAAATAGCCTATATGGACTCTCCAATAGTTTTCTTTGAGGAATAATGAAAGAGAATACATTGCTTTTCAGGCCTTCCAATTGCCATTTGGGGAGGGTTAAGTATTTTTCCATCATTGTTTTATTCACTAGAGAAGAATAATGTGATACTGATTTATTGAGCAATATTGGATGTTTAGCTAAGTTCATCATCATCAGCAACCATTATGAAGATCTCTCCAAGATCAATCCATCTCCAATCTTTAGCTTCTCTTTTCCACATCACCTCTGCACACTTTCTTATTTCATCAATCCATTTCACATGTGACCTCTGTCTGGATCTTTTACATTCTCTTGGAATCCAGTTTAAGATTTTTATTGTCCATCTATTATCATCTCTTCTAGCAATATGTCCAGCCCAACACCACTTCAGTCTTTTAATTTTTTCAATCTATGGGTAAACGCTATTTAACTATTATTACATAGAAAACAACTGTTTCTAGTTAATCTAGATTTATCAGATAAAATAAAGTTATGATGGTAAAAGCAACAAATATGATAAATAGCCTTCATTAATGATGGAGTAAGTGTCACACATAGGCCTACAGTTGATGAGTTCATGATTTATATTTCTTATTACAATGTTAACATTTAAATACACTCACATGATTTATTGTGCAAAATAAATAATAGACATTATTTATAATCATATATAGTCTTAGATAAACACCATCATCATCATTTTTAACCGTTATTGATTCATTACATGATGAAAGTCCTAGTTCAATTCATCTTTTATCTCTTAGTCTGTTTTCTCCACATCACTCTAGCACTTTTTTTTATTCCATCCATCTCACATGTGGTATCTTTCTAGGACTTTTACAATATCTTGAAATATAGTTTGATTTCAGCTGTGCATCTATTACCATCTTTCTTAGAAATATGTCCAGCCCAACTCCACTTCAGTGTCTCACTTCTTTGAATAGTGTCAGTACCAACTATTTTTTCTCTCATCCATGTATTTTGTTTTGTTTTCAATATTTTTTTGTTATTTCTAACATACATCTTTCCATACTTTATTGATTGGTCTGAAGTCTCTATATTGCTCTTCTATTAAATGTCCAAGTCTCAGATCTATAAGTAAGAAATGATAACATACATTTATTAAAAATCTTCCTTTTTAAACACATAGGCATATTTCCTTTTAATATTAAGTTATTTCTACCAAAAGTACTCCAACCAAGTTTAATTCTGTGATTAATTTCATCCATTATGTTACCATCTGTAGTAATAATCTGATCAAGATATTTGTAGTTGTTAACTTCTTCTGACTCATCATTATTAATATTTTCTTCTTTTGGGAATCCTTAATCCTACTTTCTTACTTTCATCTGATAACTTTTGCAACATTTCCTGAAGATGTAAAGCATTATTTTCAAAAACAACTACATCACTAGCAAAAATCCAAATGACTTAAAATCTCCATTTCCTTTTATTCCTTTAGCTTTCTATTTTAATCCACAAAATATTTCTTGCAAAGCTGCTGTAAAAAAGTTTTGGAGACATGGAGTCACCCTGTTGTACACCTTTCTCAATGTTAATCTTTTTAATATTATTATGTAATAAAAATATTTTATATTCATACAATATTATGTTCACTTTATCAATATGTTAGTTAATCATTATCACCATCAACAGCCATCATCAATCCATTGTGGGATAAAGAACTCTTCAAGTTCATTCCATCTTCTCTGATCATTAGCTTCTCTTCTCCACATCACCCCTGCACAGTTTGTTATTTCATCCATCCATCTCACATGTGGTCTCTTTCTGGATCTTTTACAATCTCTTAGAATCCAGTTTAAGATTTCAATTGTCCATCTATTACATTTCTTCTAGAAATATATCCAGCCCAACTCCACTTCAGTCTTTTAATTTTTTCAATGAGGTCAGTAACACCTGTTGTTCTTTTATCAATATATTGCATTTTCAATCTCTTCATGTTACTCCTAATATTAAGATGTAAGCAAAATTTATTAAACTTTAATATGAATAACTATTTATAGTAGAAGGGAATAAAAAATCACAATGCTTTTGTAGTCAGCTTGTGGAATTTTGTAAAGATAATAATTTAGTGATTGCAAACCCATGGTTTTAAAATCATTCACAGAAAGCTCCATGTGATAGAAAAAATATCAGTAGACTATATTCTGTATTATTACAGGATAGAAATAGGAATTTTATTAAGAGTTCATATACTTTTCCCAGTGCTGATATAAACTCATCATAATATTGTTATGCAAAATTAAAATTGAATTTAAAAAGAATAAAAAGAAGGGAAAAATATGCAAGATGAAATTTGAGTAAATTAAGAGGAATGAAAAAAGAAAGGTTTGCTTTTATATATGAAGAAGTAATAAAGAAAATTGAAAAAATGAGGTATATATGAATAATTCTAATAAATATTGGTGTAGAATTAAAAAGAGAACATTAAAAACAGTAAAAACTACAATAAAAAGTATTTGAAGCAGTAGTAGATTTCCACATAATAGTACCATCTAGTGAAAGTAATCAATAGTTGTAGGTGCTGGATAGGAATTATAATGCATAACCTTCTAACATCAATTAATTAGAGCTTGCATGTAGTGGCACTGTAAAAAAATGCTATTATTTTAAGAGCTTGTGTACGCAAAAGAAAAGGTGATCGTGCATAGTTTTAATGGTTTAGGAATGATTTGAACAAGAAAAGTTAAATGACATTGGATAACTGAAAGGATGTTGCATAGAAAAAGATGCAAGTGATAAATTGAAAAAAGGTACATTGTAAAAAAGAACAAAGGATATATGAAAAAATATTAATGAATCAAGGAAAGAAATCGATTTAATAAAATTTACAAATGGTTAAATAGAAATATAGAGAGATAGAAACGTTTTTAACAAACTAAAAAACATGAATTCTGATATTTAACAGAATTTGCAATTGTTACTTAGGAATAATAGTTGATAATTATGAAAAAAAATAGATGATATATTAAGATTAAAATAATATCTTTAATATCTGTTTGAAAACAAAATGTTGTAATTAATTATCATCTTGAAAGTAAATATGATGGTGACGTGGAAAAACAAAGCACAAGTATATTGATGGAAGAAGTCATTAAATTAAAGAAATGAAAAAAAAACGATAAAGCTGTTGGTTTTGGTACAATACTTATAGAATTTTTGAAAAAGTTGGGAGAGATTACTATTAAGGAAATTGTTTGGTTATACAATTTGATATACAGTAATTGAATTTGGCTTAATAATTTCCTGGGAACTATAATTATTCCAATTGCTAAAAAGAAAAAAGCTGTTACATGTGAAAAGTTCAGGGAAATAAGTATGTTATCTCATGTTACAATAATATTAAATAGAATATTAATTTAAAAAAATATATAGAAAAATAAAATATTATATTGGGGTAATGAACAGTTTGACTTTCAGAAAAAGAAAAGTACAAGAGATTCTATTGGTGGTGTTAGGACAACTTCAGAAAAATATTTGAAAGAGAATTAGTGTATGTTTTGTGGATCTTGAAAAAGCATTTGATAATCTGGAATAAGCTTATGATCACCTTAAAAATATAAAAAAAAAACACTAGAATGTTTTACTGGAAAAAAAATAAGTTGTCTAGAAAAATGTGTGTAGAAAGAACTCTTAAACAAGGATGTTGCATACCACTTATGTTTTTTAATATTTATTTAGAAGAAATAATAGATAAATATGTAGGCTGTGGATGAGCTAAAATTGGAAGTACAACAATAAATGAAGATGACATGGCTGTCATAGCTGAGGATGAAAAGACTTTTCAGAATATGTTGAATAAATTAGAGAAAGAATGTATGGGATATGGAATGAAGATTAATGTTGAGAAGTCCAAGTGTTTGTGATTGGGAAGGAATACAAAAAAATACAAGATATTATGCATGATAGAATGAGAATAATAGTTGGTTGAGTAAGAATGAAAGAAATGAAGATGAAGTTAAAAGGATAGTAATGGAAAAGAAAATATTTATTTAAACAGGCAAACCTCTCTATGCAGTAGTGCCACTCAGTGCAAACTGAAGTAATCAGTGGATGCCAAAAGGCTTGCACATAAAATTACTATCTAGTGTCTACTCATCCAATATCCCCAGACTAGTTTCTAACTTGTGGCTTTCATCAGTGAAGAGCCTTGATCTTTGCCTGTTTTAATAATATTTATGGACATGCATAAGAAATGGTAATCATGTGATGTTTATTGGTTTAAGTATTTATTGAAAAAAATATTTGTGAATCTTTGAAAAAAAAATTTAAAAAAAAATTAATTAAGTATGTGAATGTAAAGAAGAATAGAAAAAAATTGGATAAATAAAATAACAAATGGGGAAGATTTTGGAAAGAGTAAATAAAATAAGATTTATCAAGGAAATTAGAAATAGAAAAATAAATTGGATTGGACTTATACTGAGAAAATAAATTCTTAATTAGGGTTATTTGGGAAAATAGTAGATGATAACAAGAAAAAATGATGGAGAGGACTGGCTTTTCTGGATGATATATAAGACGGGGAAGCGTATGTTCCGGGAAATGAACAGAATAAAATGAAAAAAAAATTGATAAGTTGGTTGTGTGATTGCTGTCTGGACCTGCTCGTAGAACAAAAATACTATTAATGATATTATTCAATAGCTAAATTCTGATTTGTAAATTATGACAATACATGTCTGATTACAAGAAAATCTCATTCATCAGCTGTGCAAAGTTCAAACATCACTAAAAACAGATCATTAAAGGCTTGAATATTATTTACATTAAGAAAATTTTCATTTGTTTTATTTTAAGGTGTTAACGATGAAGCACATTCGACTATTAATTGTAGTAATAATTATAGTTAACAGAAGTACAGATAGAAATTTAAATCAAATAAATGTTTTATAAATCTTATCTTTTAATCATCATCATCATCAACTATTATCAATCCACTGCAGGATGAAGGTCCATCCAAGTTCACTCCATCTTCTCCAATCTCTAGCATCTTTTCTCCATACGACCCCTGCACACTTTATTTCATCTATCCATCTCACATGTGGTCTCTTTCTGGGTCTTTTACAATCTCTTGGAATCCAGATTAAGATTTCAATTGTCCATCTATTATCATCACTTCTAGCAATATGTACAGCCCTACTTCATTTCAGTATTTTAATTTTTTCAGTGAGGTCAGTAACACCTGTTTGTTCTCTTACCCATATATTGTGTTTTTGATCTCTTCTTGTTATTCCCAACATGTGTCTTTCCATACTTTTTTGAGTAGTCTGAAGTCTCTATATTGCTCTTCTATTAAGTTTCCAAGTCTCAGATCCATAAGTAAGAACTGGTAAAACACATTTATTTAAAACCTTCCTTTTCAAACACATAGGAATATTTCCTTTTAGTATCAAGTTATTTCTACCAAAAGTGCTCCAACCAAGTTTAATTCTATGATTAATTTCATCCATTATGTTTCCATCTGTATTAATAATCTGACCAAGGTATTTGTAACTGTAAACTTCTTCTAACTCATCATAATCAATCTTTATTTTTATATTTTGAGAAAATTCATTAAACATTACTTTAGTCTTTTTAACATTTATCTTTAGTCTTACTTTTTTTACTTTCATCTGATAACTTTTGTAACATTTCCTGCAACTCTAAACAATTATTTGCAAAACCAACTACACAATCTGCAAAATCTAAACGACTTAAATAATCTCCATTTACTTTCACTCCTTTAGCTTCTCATTTTAATCCACAAAATACTTCTTGCAGCACTGCTGTAAAAGTTTTGGAGATATGGAGTCACCCTATTTTACACCCTTCACACTGTTGACTTTCACTATTATTATGTAATCTAATTGTTGCTGCTGTATTTTTATAAATATTCTTTAAAATATGACATTATCCTGGATCTATACCTTGATGATCCAATGCTTTAATCACTGAAGAAATGTTTATAGAATCAAATGCCTTTTGATAATCTACAATATCAATGCATAATGGCAACTCATATTCATTTATCTTTTAATATATATATATATTAAAATGAACAATCCATTATTCATTTCATAAAGAAAAAAATTTTTTTCTAAGCAAAACGATATGCAAATTTGGTTTTAAAAAAAAATTAAAATGAGGTTCAAAAAGAAACTAAGTTTTGGATCTAAAAAATCAGTTTTTCTTTTATCTTAATCAGAAGGAAATACTACTTCATTCAAGTTCCAGAATTTTACCATACATTGTGAATAAAAAAGAACACTACTAACAGTTAGCTAGATCTAATCTGAAACTCTTTTGAATCATATTTTGGAAAAGTCTGGCTGAAATAAAGAAATAGGCTTGTTTATAAGAGAGCTAGAAATTACACTATACCATCATTCTAAATGGACTTTTAATATTTGTCAAAAAGAAGTAAATGACAATTGTTTTATTTTGGGTGAGTCTTATATTTAAAGAATGATTTGTACTTTGTTTTACATAATGTGGATTTGTAAATAAGGGTATTGTTTTAAAAGAAACTTCCAATTAAAAAAAAGAAATGAATTTGTAATAATTTCGTTTGTTAAAATTATTTTGTTTTTGGAAAAATATTATACATCACATATGTATGTTAGGTTTATGAATTTTATATAAGTTATTAATAAGAGGAAAGGGTAAAGAAATAATGGTAATTATATAAATGCAATGCACAGATATAAATTTTCCAAGTAGCAAATAACTGTAATTAATGATGGAATTATTTCTATTAGTCTCATTTGTTTGTAGTTAAACTTATATTTAATTACTGAAAATTGGATTTTATGTAGATGGATTTATATGTGCTCAGTTGTTTGTTCAGTGTTTAATAGTTTACATATGTTCACATCCATATGGAAGAATACATTTCTATCAGTTTAATGAGTTACAGAATGATCTCAGAATAAGTCATCCCCATATAAATTGTTGTATTAAATTAGGGTAAGGACAAAAAGCCACTCCTTATAATTATTGCATAAAAGGCTGTCCCTTTTAGTTATTATATAAGTGGCTATGCTTAGGTTAAGATCTAAAAGAGATCATTCTTTATTATTTCTGTAACAAAGTTAGTGTTGATATCTATCCCAATGTAGAGTATAAGTATGTGTAAGTACTAGGACACATGCGAGTCAAGGAAATGTTTGTATGTATTTATAGATTCATATATGCATAGAGTTATACTTAGGTTTATTAAAGTCAAGGTTAAATGTATTATCTATAAATATATTATAACTGGTTGAGTTACATGGCACACAGTAACATACTTGTTCACACACACACATGCACACACACACATATATATATAAAGTAAAGGAAACAGAAATAAACACAGAAAAAAAATTTAGTGGTTATTTTCTACATTTCTTTGATTATAATAATAAGTAAAAGGTTAAATAACTCTGGATTTAAAATGAAATTTTGTTATAAATAAACATTTAAAAAGATCTAATAAATATATTAATGTTGCATTCTGATTTTGAATTTAAAAAGAAGCAGGCTTTATTTTTGAAATTTTTTAATTAAAGCTTGTAAACATTTCATTATCTAGTTAAAAAATCTTTGTAGATTATAAAACTCCAAAGGATTAAAGTTAATTGAAATCAACTTATTCCAATCATACTTTGATAAAACTTCAAACTTGTTTTGAAAATCATTAGACAGATTGAAAACAGTCTGTAATGTGTTTTTATCACCTCAGCAATTTAGCTATAAAAGGGCTGATAAAAAGATTATTTTAGTTGATTAGTAATATTTTTGAGATGCAGTTGGCAGAATTGGCAGCAATTTAACTGGCCAAATTGGGCTGCTTCAAGTTAGTTGGCTATTAATATGCAGAGAAGCAATTGGAAGTAAGAATAGCTAGCTTCAGAGTTGATTTTGGTTAGCCAGAGTTAGAGATTGACCATAAAATAATTGAAGGGAAGACAGTAGATCCAAAATCTGCTACTAGTTCCCTTTCAAAATTTTGATTCATCTGACATCCAGGTCAACTTCTAATGAGCCATTAACCTGCACAAATGAAAACAAAACAGTTTGGCTGAAATTGAAGTGGAACCAACTGCAGAACAACCCTTACCTGATTGTACCTATTGTGATGATGACAAGTCCATCTACCAGCTTTCCCAAAGTCTATCAGCTTGATGAAGAATCATTATATATATGCTGATGTATCTATATACAGAAGCACATATAAATGTATATATACCAGATGGTGAGTAACGTTATATATAATGATAACAAAATTTTAAATAATTACTTTCCTAAAAATGACATTTTAAAAAATACCAGCAAATAATTTTGATTGGATTAAAAATAAGAAATCAAACAGTAAACAATAGATGATTTTATATTATTCTAAAAACATAATAATTACTTAACCTGTAAGATATGTATATGTAGAATGATTTTATTGTTTGTTTACTAAAAAAAGAGATGTTTTAAAAGTGAAACAAACAGATAATTTTGCTTGAATTAAAATGAACTTGCAAAAGTATAATTTTTTTAAAAAAAATATTTGCCTAATTAATCTTGAGGTTGACCTATCAAGAAAGAAACTTTCGCAAACTGTCAAAAAAATTGACTTTACTTCTTTTTAAAAAGGAAAGAAACTGTAATCATTAAAGATAGAATTTGATAACTAATTTTAAATTATATCTATATTTTACTGATACATGTGTATATGTGTGAATTTCATGTATATTCAAAATAAAATATTATTATAAAAATTAATGTCATTTAATATTTTGATAAATTCAGATATGATGGAAATGAGTTTCATTTATATAGTTAATCAATTATTGTATAGCACATATGTGTGCATTTATATATACATGTTTAAGTAAACTTAGCATAGATATTTGTATTATAAAAATATAAATAACAAAAATTTTAATCATTTATTGTATTTATATGATGATTGCAATATAAATCAATTGTACTGCATATCTTTGTGTAAATATCACTGAGTATTAAATAAACATATATGTAAATTTTAATCATTTTTTGATAATCCAAATGTATTCATTGTAAACTAATGTATTGCATGTCTGTATATGAACCCATTAAGTGATATTGTAAACCATAATAGTAACTTGAATTTTGTATAGTAATCATTGTAAATAACAATGTGATAATTTTTTATTGTATGTTAATTAAAATCAGAGGTCTTAATTGATATGTGCATAGCCATGTTCTATAGACCTTAATATCATTTTTTGTTATTTTTATTAATAAACTTGAATTCAGTTATTAAAATTTGTACTAAATCATCATTTCTTGGTCACCATAACAGTTATAGGGCTTGTTTTTTTCTGATCTAGATTCATGCATAATCATCTGATATATTAAATGGGGATGTATATTAGTGCTTAATGGGCATCCAGTATGATTGATATATTCTTGTTGGCACATAAAATTATATTCTTTAAAGCTCATGCACTACATTTTATTTTAGTTGTCTTAGAAAGGAAGTTTATAGTTGGCCAGTGCATTAATGGCACTAAGTGTCCAAACCATTGATGATTTTCAGCATGTTTTAATTGCCCAGCATTATTGTTTTTATTATTATTTATCCAGATGGATGAGCACATAGTTGGTGCATCCAAATTAATGTTAAATAATTGCCCAAGTTGTCAAAGGCTAAATAGTTGGCTGGTTTGCAGTAGACCCAGTTCAAATCTAATAACCAGATTGACCATTGATTTTATTCTGATGTATTTTGATTGTTAATCATTCATGATGATGAATAGATATTTACTTATACTTTTTATAATACTGGTTGATGGTTGCTTTTAGTTGCTCTAAGGAGTTATCAAGATCTCTCATTCTCTTATAGAATATATATCTTTTAATAATATATTACCTTAACATCTTTTAGTTTAAACATATCTTAAATATTGTACTTTTTTGTAAACATTACATTTTGTTAAATTTGGGATGATGAATATTTTCCATAACCCCATGTCCACCCCAGATTCCCCATCCCATTACAATATGAATATGATTTTAAAAATTAATGAATTTTGGTAAAGAAATAAACTGCATATCAATTAATGATTATACTTTGTAAATAAATTACTGTTACATGATTTGTTAATTTTATTAAAGAAAATAAATTGTATGTCAATTAGTACACTTGTAAATAAATTATTATTACATCATTTGCTTCTTTGTGTTTTCCTGAATGTTTGTGTATTTTTATATTGGATTATTTCCATCATCTAATATGTGTGTAGAACATCTTTAGAAAAGTTTAATTTTATTTAAATATTCCAAATACATTCAACTGTTAGTAATATCACAGCAAACAGATTAGTATATGCACCAACTGTTAGTAATATCATTGCAAACAGGTTAGTATATGCAGAACATTTTGAGAGGTATTTTTCTCCCCTCTTCTTCAGAAGTTGCTGGCCTGACCAGTGACAATACTATCATGGGATTCGAACCTGGGTCCTTAGATTCTTGATTATTGAATTTTAAGGTAACGCTCTAACCAACTGAGCCATCCTGCCAAAGGCAGCAGTATGTAGTAATTTTATATTCCTATCTATGAGGTTCCTCCTGATTTCTCCACTTTTTTCTAAGAGCAAAGTGGATTAGTGGTTTTCATGCATTATGCATAGTCACACTAGGTTGGCTTATGGAATTTTTTGCCATTGTCATGTGAGCAGCTTCTTTACATTTTCTTCTTTGTCTCTTTTCATCTCTACCCAATATTTTTGTATTTTCCCAATCGAACATGTGAAAACAACCTACTTTCAATATAACACAGAATTCTTCCAACAAAATCAAGGAATGGATATGGGATCATGATTGTCTCACCTGATTAGCAATATTTACATAGAAGAACTTGAAACCACAGCCATAAAACTATCCATATTAATCTAAAGTTTGGCTTTGCTGTGTGGATGATACATTTGTTGTATGGCCACATGGTGAAGCATTGCTACAAACTTTCCAGATACATATCAACAACATATCCCCTACAATTAAATTCACAATAGAATCAGAACAAGAACAAAAATTGGCATTCTTAGATGTTCTTGTGACAAGACTCCCTTATGGTAAAATCAAAACTACAGTTTACCAAAAACCTACACATACAGGAAAATATCTAGCCTATACATCCAATCACAGCAGAAACACAAAACATGGATTATACTAACTCTGTGGAACAGAGCAAAGGAAGTTTGTTCAGAAACTGGTGATTTGGAAAAAAATATCTATATAGAACACTCTTATAAAAAATGGTTTCTTTCTGGATTTGAGGAACTACTGTATTTGGTGCACTGATGAATAGTTCATCACCAAAACAAATATAGAGTAGTCATGGGTATGAGGCAAGATGTATCAGGATGATTCTTTCTTAGGCAATATTCAGAAAAATCCTAGAAATGACACTACTAATTGGCAGTCTCATGGGCCATCCATCTTCCATTTTGTAATATATATTGTTAAATATAGTCACAATGTCATTGTGGATTCATTTTAGACAATATGTAATAAAGTCTATCTTGTGAGAGTTGTACAGTGCTTGTTGTGATGTTTGTTTGAATAATTGTATAAAGTGGCATAAGGTATTGATCTATAGTTTGGAAATGTCAAGTGAAGTGATGCATTCTTGTTGATTCATCCATTCATTCTTAATTATTTCTACACACTCGATTGAGGATCTTATAGTATATTTGCCAAAGCCAAAAGAGTCAAACAGCCATTGGTTTATCATTTCAGCTGCTTTATAATAATGTACACCTCCAAAGTTAATAATTAGGCACAAAAGGTGTCTATCTTTATGTAATTTAGGTTGGCATATAACCTAGAGGAAAAAGCAGCTGATAGACTTATACCAAAGTATTTCTATTTAGAGATTGCTGTATTGCAATATTTATAAGGATCAAAAAAAATAAATTGTCTTTTTGCTGCTTCATATTTTAGGCAACTGTAGGTACAAATTTAAGCTGAAGAATTTGTATATTTATTTTGGTGCTAAAGTCTTCTTCAGGAAAAGCACAAGGCACTGGCCTTTTTCTTCTTTAATAATTTAATATTATTATCAAAGTAATATTGTTTGGTGACAGCAATTATTTTTGAAATTCCCTGTTTTTAAATGTTGCATGCTTGGAGGTGGCAATCTGCACAATTTGATCAATGATATATTCACATTGGGGATTATCGTTGAAGGTTGCTTCAATTTTAACCACTAAATCTCTAATAGGGTGCTGCCATAACCCACCAAAATGGTAGGTTGAAATTCAGAATACACCTGGGTTTATGTGGATTATTTTAATGTGATTTTGAAATTATGTGATTCATGTTTCTTCTTAATATCTTTCATATTTCACTATATTTATTAGATATCAAGAAATTTAAATTATTAATAATAACTTATTTTCACTTGAAATACTTTTTTTTTCTTAAAAATATAACATTATATTAGCTATGGCCTGAAGCTGTATTTAGAATTTTAGCTTCTATGTAAATAAGCTATTTATACTAATGAATAAATAATAATAGATTTATACTTACATATAAAAATACCACAATAAATATTCAAAAAATTTAAACTTTTAATCTGTATTTTGTTATATATAACAGAAATTAATAATCTTTTAGATTTTTAAAATAAAAACTGAAGATTTTATAAACTGAAAATAATCTTTCTAATGATAATGTATAATCTTTTTGTTTTGATTGCAATCTCAATTTTTTAATATAGAAGCAGAAAACCATCAACACAGCACAAAACTACAAGTGGTGCTAGTTGTACATCACATCATGAATAAAAATAAAGTGGCTAACAGGTTTTTCTGGGCATAATTGCTGAGAGATTCTTGACTTCATTTAAGGAAAAGCCACAATACATCACATCACATCACATCTGATTTCTTATCAGTTTACAAATGGACACTAGCAGTAATGATTAAAATATGTATGAAAAATTTAAAATTAAATACTGTAGTTAATAAAAAAAGTAAAAAAAGTTTGTTTTGTATTAATTTTTTTCAAATATTTGAAATTTTTTATTAGTCATACTTTAATTGCTTATTTTTTTAATGTGAATTTTAAAGTAATTTTTTCATGTTGCTTTACTTTTATGTGAATTCTGAAAATTACAGCACCTATCCCCCATTTTTCAAGGTAAGTTAAGTCTATTTTTGTGTGATTTTTTTTTAATGCGGGTTTTCTGTGGAACCTATCTACCGATAAAACGAGACCCAGGTGTACTAGATATTTGTTCTCAAAGCATAAGTGTTGTGTAATGACAAAGTTATAGTTACCAGGTGGTGTCAATATTATGACTTGTTTATTGGCTAGAAAATGATTTTTCTGGCAAATTTAGCCTGAAAGTTGTAAAGAAAAATGCCTGCATTTATTCAGAATATCCATGGTCTTTCAAAAGTAGATTGCAAATTTGCAATGTCACAGATTGCCTTTTAATTGTTTCTTATATCATCAGAGCATATGTTTAAGCAGTTGCAATTTAAGTTGTGTAGTGATACTTTCATGATTGTGAATGGATTTATCAACACACAGTTGACAGCAGTTAAAGAATATTTCAATGACACACAGGATTGAAAAAAAATCCTTTCTCTCAGAAAATATATTGTTTGAGAGTTTTAAAGACTATTTGTGTCATAGATGGATATCCATATTATAATAATGTAACTATAAAATTATAAGCTTTAACTGAGACTAAAATGTAATAATAATAGATATATGAAGAACATATAGATAAAAGCTTTCATAAAATATATTTTTAAATGGTATGTGTTTAGTGACTTTTTGACTATTATAAGTCATAAATGTAGCATAAGTTGGCAGGTGGGAATGGGTGTATATTTATGCTATTATTGATGATTTGCATTAAATTCAGATACAAAAATTAATTTAGTAGAATAGGCCATGTCTAAGAGAGGGGTATGCATGATTCTTTTCTATTGATAGAGTTTTTGTCACCTGAGATGTGCCAAACATTTTTAATTTTTTGTTTTATGTCACTGTGTTTAGTACATTGATATGGGGAGATGAAGAAACTAATGGATGACCAGTTGTAGAGAAGTGCTGGAAAAAAATTGAATGTCTGTCTATGATGATTCTAGTTTATTGTATAGATATGTATGTTGGGCTATATGCATAAATAAATTTACCTGAGATTCCTATAGTAAATGAAAGAACAGGCGAGTTCCAGTCATATGATCTTAAAAACAATTTGAGAGAGGAGGGAGGCAGTTGATAAGATAATATTTATGTTGTTCAGAAATTAATGCGATGGAGATGTACTACATAGAGCAACTTGATTGCTGGGAGTAATATTTTTAGTAATGTGATGGACTATATTTAGTATATAAAGAAGGCACATCCAGGATTCAGGATTACTGGGTGGGGGGGGTAGATGATATCATGTTTTATGATAAAACTTTCTGACACATTGTAGAAGTAGTTAGTCTTTATATCTGATATTACACAATTCAGAAGTGTACTTGCTGATATTGTTCTTCTAATTCTATGGAAACCTGCATAAATTAATGTTTTGTTGAAGGTTTGTGGTGATGGTGTTTTAATTGGATTACATGTTGGACTATTTCCATCATCTAATATGAGTATTGAATGTCTTTAGAAAAAATTAACTTTATTTAAATATTCCAAATACATTCAATCATTACTAAAAGCACATCAAACATTCTAGTATATGCACAACACAAGAGAATCAGAACAAGAGCAAAGTGGTATTCTTAGATGTTCTTGTGGCAAGTCTCCCTCATGCAAAATCAAAATTACAGTTTACCAAAAACCTACACACATAGAAAAATACTTTAGCCATGAAACAGAGCAAAAGAAGTTTGTTCTGAAATCAATGATTTGGATAAAGAAAAGATTTACATACAACCAATTCTTATGAAAAGTGGTTATCCATCAGCTGTTCTTAAGAAAGCATTCAATAGATGACAAAAGGAACCATAAAAAAACAATTATTGGTACTTTAGTGTATCCATACATACCAAAAGTAGCAGACAAATTATGGAAAATCTGCAATGAGTATAACATCAGAACAGCCTTCCAGAGCCATACTAAAC
Source organism: Epiperipatus broadwayi (assembly GCA_028023455.1). Taxonomy (NCBI): domain Eukaryota; kingdom Metazoa; phylum Onychophora; class Udeonychophora; order Euonychophora; family Peripatidae; genus Epiperipatus; species Epiperipatus broadwayi. Next base: position 58,045 of record JAQFVV010013488.1, on the reverse strand, counting down.
TACAAGGAATTCTAACATCTACAAAGCCAAAACTTTAAATGCTGAAAAAAAAAACTACATCTATGAAATACCATGTCAATGTGGAAAAACATATATTGGTTAGACCAGTTGTCCCATCTAATAGAACCTGCCAGAATGCAAACTGATGATTAGAAGAGAGAAAACAGATTTGTCCAAGGTAGCAGATTATGTATGTACCAATAAACATATGTTCAATTGGGAAAACACATTTTCAATTGGGAAAACACAAAAATATTAGATAGAAAAGAAAAGATACATATAAGAAAATTTAACAAAGCTACTCCCATGACAATGGCAAATAATCCCATAAGTCAACCTAGGGTCATTATACATAATATATGAAAACCACTAATCAACTTTGCTCTTAAGAAAAAAACATGAAGAAATCATGAGAAACCTCATAGATAAGTGTATGAAATTTCTACTGACTGTTGCCTTTGACAGGATGGCTCAGTTAATTAAAGCATCACCTTGAAATTAAATACTCAAGTATCTAAGGGTCCAGGTTCAATTCCCATGGTAGTACTATCACTGGTCAAGCCAGCAACACCTGAAGAAGAGAGAAGAATAATACTTCCCAAAACATTATGCATATACTAATTTGTTTCATGTGCTATCACTAACAGTTGAGTATATTTGGAATATTTAAATATAGTTAAATTTTTTAAAAGACATTCATTACTCACATAAGATGATGGAAATAGTCCAACATATAAATACAATTAAAACACTATCATCACAAACCTTCAGGAAAATACTAAGTATTTAGTACAGACCTGATACTATATCAAATTTTAGATATTAAGAAAATTATGTCTAAAACGGGATAAAGTAGTAAATCATTTAACTTTATTATGTAAATGTAAATTTGTAACTAAAATTTCCAATTCACTTTCAGAAAGCTGAGAAAATTACTCTGAGAGCAGGTGAAACTCTGTTAAGAGAAAAAATTAATGCTCAAAGATGTTCTAAGTATTAAATCTCACAGTAATCTAGAATGTTTTTTTTTAAATGAACTTACAGATGAATACTTTACAAGAGTTTTTCAAGCAGCAAAAAATCATATTCTACATTTCATGGAAAAATAGAAGAAATGCCAAAAGTAGAAACTCACTAATCTGCATGGGCATATCAAAAATCATAATGTGACAAGCAGTGTATCAGCTTCATCTGTTAAAAATCTCAATTCTAAATATCTAACAGATACTGAAACTGTTCTTGAAATAGGATTAAACTTTGCTATAACACCATCTAATATCCCTTTGTTAGATATAATGACAGCCACTGAGAAAGTCATTCAAAAATTGCCTCTAGAAGAAGAAGCAGAATTGTGCTGGAGAAAAAGACACTTGACAAGTAATGAAAATTGAAGTCAAACATATTTTATAGTGAGAACAAAGCTATTAAATCTCTTAAAATAGATATATCTATAATTATACTCCCTGCTGACAAAGGCAATGCAACAGTTTAATGACAACAAAATACAAGAACTCATCACAGCAGGTCAATACAGAAAAGTAGCCAAAAATTTGATACTGAGTACAGAAACAAAGTTACAAGCATTACTCAGAAAGCATCACAGGTACTTCAGCGATTCAGAAAAAAATAAAATAACATCATATTTCATCAAAATTTCATATCTCTTTGGACTATCCAAAATCCATAAGGATCATGTTCCATTAAGTCCTATTGTTAGAACTAAAAATTCACCCTGTCAAAAATTTGGCAAGATTTCTTCTCAAAGTTCTTAGTCCTTTGGTATACATGACCCAGTCTTTTGTCAGAGATTCTAGGCACTATATAGAATTAATAAAGAACATAAAAATTGAAAGAACTGACTTACTGGTAAGCTTTGATGTGGAAAGTTTATTCAAAAATGTACCATGTGAAGAAACCTTGTCCAGTGTAAGGAAATAATTAAATTGTGATAATAGTTTACAAACCAGAACAAGTGTGCTATTGATGGTATAATGGCACTCTTAACATTCCATATAAAAACAACCTTCTTTTAATGTAATATAGAATTTATCCAACAAAATCAAAGAATGGCTAAGTGCTCATCATTGTCATCTTTGATTAGCAATATTTAAATGAAAGAATTTGAAACCACAGCCATAAAATTACTCAATGTCCACTTCAAGTTTGGCTTCACTATGTGGATGATAAATTTTTTTGTATGGCCACATGGTGAATCACTTTTACAAACTTTCTGAAAGCACATCAACAACATGTCCCCTTTGATTAAATTCACAATAGAAGCAGATCAAGAACAAAAATTGGCATTGTTAGATGTTCTTCTTACAAGACTCCCTCATGACAAAATCAAAACTACAGTTTATCAAAAATCTACACATATAGGAAAATACTTAGCCTACACATCCAATCACATCAGAAACACAAAACATGGAATTATACAATCACTATGGAACAGAACAAAAGAAGTTTGTTTAGAAATCGGTGATTTGGAAAAAAAAGATCTATTAAAGATTTATTAAAAATGTTTATTAAGAAAATTTTAAGTAGACAACAAAAAAAATCAAAAGAAAAAAAATAATTATTGGTACTGTACTGTACACATACCTACCAAAAATAGTAAACAAATTAAAGAAAAATCTGCAATCAATATGACATCAGAACAGCCTTCCAGAGTCATACTACATTATGAGGAATTCTAAATCTACAAAACCTAAACTTGAAATGCCAGAAAGAAAAAACTGCATCTATGAACTATCATGTGAATGTGGAAGAATATATATTAATGAGACCTGTCATCCCACTGAAAAGCACTTGCAAGAACACAAACTGATGATTAGAAGAATGAAAACAAATGTGTCTAAGGTAGCAAAACATATATGTGCTAATGAACATATGTTCAATTGGGAAAACACAAAAATATTAGAGAGAAAAAGTACAGAGAAGAAAATTTAAAGAAGCTGCTTACATGACAATGGCAAACAATCTCATAAGTCAATCGAGGTGATTATAGATAATGCATGGAAACTATTAATTAACTTTGCTCTTAAGAAGAAAAAGTGGAGAAATCAGAAGGAACCTCATAGATAAGTATATGAAATTTCTACCAATTACTGCCTTTGGCAGGATGGCTCAGTTGGTTAGAGTGTTATCATATAATTCAATATTCAAGCATCTAAGCATCCAGGGTTTGATTCCCATGCTAGAATTGTCATTGGTCAGGTCAGAAACACCTAAAGAAGTGGGGGAGAATATCTTTTGAAACATTGTGCATATACTAACCTGTTTGATAACTATTACTAACAGTTGAATGTATTTGGAATATTTAAATAAAGTTAAATTTTTAAAGATATTCTTTACTCATATTAGATGATGGAAATAATCCAATGTATACATACAACTTGCATAAATTAAGGTTACAGTGTAGAAAGTCTTTAAGACCCACAAGTTTATAAAAGTGTGTTGTCAGAGAGTTGAGATGAATGAAACCATGAACCTGCATTGGTTTAGTAACCATTTTGTAATTTAATGTGGGATAATCACCTTGATAGCTGAGGTACAGACATTTAATGCTCTTGAGACTATCTTCATTTTCATGGGTTAATTTGAAAGATGTAGCATCAGAGATTTTTTACCAGATTTGCAAAATTAGTGTATCAAGTGTGTCAATGAATATGTCATAGACATAACAAATACATTGCCATGATGGGTAAGAAGCATGATGTATTGGGATGATTCTTTAATGATATTCCAAAAAATCCTAGAAAATGAGACTGCTAATTGGAAGTCTCATGGCTCATTTGTCTTCCATCTTGTCATATAAATTATTAAATGTATACACAATGTCATTGTGGATCCATTTTAGACAATCTGTAATCAAATGTATTTTGTGAAGGAGTAGAATGTACATTGTGAGTAATTGTATTGATGTGGCATGAGGGATTGCTCTGTATAGTTTAGAAAAATTAAGTGAAGTGATGTGGTCTTGTTGATTCAGCCATGCATTTGTAATCATTTTTACACACTTGAATGAAGATCTTATGGTATATTTTCCAAAGCTGCAGGAGTTGAGCAGCCATTGGTTTATCATTTTAGCTGTTTTATAAAAATATGCATCACCTAAGCCTATAATTAGGTGCAAAGGGTGGACATCATTATGTAATTTTATGTTGGTGCATAACCTAGGGGAAGGATACTGACAGATAACTACTGAAATATTCCTGCTGCTGAAAGCCAGCTAAGCACATACCATTCTGAAATATATTTTATGAGAGCTTTTCTCTCTACATTCTTTATATATCTATTATTATTATATTTTAAGCCTGAGTTAAAGCTTGTAATTTTATAGTTACATAAATAATTTTAGAGAAAGGTATGATTTTAATTCAAGTTATATAGTTTTTCTAAACTTAATTTAAGTATTTCAAATACAATGTCATTTATTATTAGTTATCAGAATGAGTCTATAATGCATTTATTGCAAGTTCACACAAACAACATTGTTCATCATGCATGTTTTATTGAGATATCATTGTAGTCATGAGCTCACGAATGATGAGGCTGTTCAAATCAGTTCTTCTAAATGGAGAAACAACTCTAATATTTCACTTGTGTAGTCAGTTCCCAAAGTAATACAATACTACATAGTCATAAATAAAGCATTTATGTGTTACCTGCTATTGTCTAGAATTTTCTCATATTTTATTTAAGCATAGTGCATCATCACTTGAAGGTACAGTGACTTTATTGATCTAGATCAGTGATCTTTTTCATGGACCAGCAGAAGTTTACAGATAAATTTTCTTAAAGATGCAACCTGCTTAATCTTAGATAAGCATAATTGTTATAACTGACCAAAACAACACACTAATTATTGTGTATTGTAATGGTGTTTCTTATCTTCAGATGCTGAATGCTCTTAATTGAGTTGCACAGTCATACTGCTACAGAAAATAGTACAATAACGATCATTCTCATTAATGTGCTTGCATTTCTACATTTATTATTTCATTGTTAAAACATGCAAGAATAAAATGTTATTCACCTGAATGTTGGGAAATATCACAGCTAGTGTAATTACATGACAATGATGATTATGATAAATGTAATATCTGTATTTAATGTTAAATATACAAGATAAAGTTATATATATATGGAGGTTGTCTTTTTATAGTAGTAAGGGCAAAATAGAAATCGCATAATTAAAATCACCATACAGCCAAAAAAAAGTCCAGTATTTTAAATCTGAAAAAATAAAACAAAACGTATACAAGTCTGAAGTTTTGATGTTATTGTAATTTTTTTTGTGCTGGTGTGTTGAATGGATCAAAAAATGTAATTAATAGGAAAAGTTTTTAAAAAAAATAGCAAAATAGACATCGCATAATAGAAATAAAGCCCCCCCCCCCCAAAAAAAAAAAATCACCGTACAGTCGCTGTCTTTTTAAAAAAAGAACAAAAGTTGAAAAAGTCAAAAGTTTTGATCTTATTTTAATTTTTTTGGGGGGAGGGGAGGGAGTGGGTTGAGAAATACTTTGTCTTCATTGAGACAAAAGATAGAGACCAAAGTTATTTTTGTTTGTTTTTATTTTTAAAAAAAGGTAACAGAAATTGGTTTTAAAAATAAAAGTTTTAGTATTTTAGTGGTATACAAATAAAGCCAAAAAAAAATATTGCTTTATAGGCCCAGAAAAAAAGTGGGCATATTTTTAAACAAAACAAAACAGAAAACAAAACTTGAAAAAGTCAAAAGTTTTGATCTTATTTTAATTTGGGTGGATTGAGAAATACCTTGTAAAAGTTAGAGACAGAAATTTGTTGGTTGTTTTTCTTTTTAAAAAAGGTGATAAAAATGATTTCAAAAATAAAAGTTTAAACCAAAAAAGATCTTATTTTAATTTTTTTTGGGGTGGGTGGGGGTGGGTGGGGGTGGGTTGAGAAATACTTTGTCTTCACTGAGACAAAAGATAGAGACAAAAACTATTTTTGGTTTGTTTTTATTTTTAAAAAAAGGCAATAAAAATTGATTTTAAAAATAAATGTTTTAGTATATCAGCAGTAAATAAAGGCAAAAAAGATATCACCTTATAGGCTAAAAAAAAAAAGTGGCTGTATTTTTAAACAAAAAAAAAAACTGAAACTTGAAAAAGTCAAAAGTTTTGATTTTACTTTATTTTGGGGTGGTGGGGGTGTATTGAAAAATACTTTATAAAAGTTAGAGACAGAACTTATTTTTTGGTTTTTACTTTTAAAAAAGGTAATAAAAATTGATTTCAAAAATAAAAGTTAAAGTCAAAAAAAAAAAAATTGCTGTATAGCTCCCAAAAAAAACAAAAAAAAAAAAAACCCCACTAAAAATGAAATTTTAAAAGAGAGAGTAGAAAAAATTTATATAAAAAAAAGTCACATTAGATTTTATTGTTTTAACAATGCTGAAAAGCAAGCGGCCATGATTGGCTATCAAAAGACAACCAAAGTTTATATAATAAAAAACTTTTTTCTACCCCCCCCCATAAACATCTGCGATAAATAGAAAAACAAATTAATTTATGCATGATTGATTAAATTTTGTTTTTGTTCTGTTTCTTTTTTTTTAATCGCGTAAAAATGTGATGAAAAAATAAATAAAAATTGTTTATATTAGTTACAAGTTTAAAATGTTATTATTTTGTTATTACAAACTTTCTTGCCAGTCTAGCGCAGACTGGCAGAAAACTTCTGCAGCCCAGTGATGGTCCATGGACCGGTGGTTGAAGACCACTGGTCTAGATAAAGGCAGTCTCTTAGAGTAATGTTGACTGTATTAGCCTGACATCATTATGAGAATTTTTTCTTTAACCCAAAATAAGTAAGTTAACTTTTTATCTCTCTATTTTATAGCATTTTTTTTCTCTCTCTCTTCAAATCCATTCACACTTTAGTTCCAAATTTAGCTTAAGTCAATAATGAACCAGATGCAACAAAAATTTCTCTGGTAACAGTCCTTTCTTTTTAAAGTAATCTTTTACCAAATTCTTCTCAATTGTTTTTATGTGTAATTAGACTCATCTGATTTACAAAATTTAAATTGAACTCCTTTTTCTATTTTGCTTTAATGGAGTGCACCCCCTTCCAACTAATATAATCATACTTTAATTTAAAGATAAAAATTCATATTTGTAAAGTATTAAAGATTTTAAAACTTCTCATTCAATAATTTAATATACAAAATTAACAAAGTGTATGCCACACTTGAATGAGAAGCTATAAAGATACACAGAAATTATTACACGCTAAGCGCTTTCAAGGTCTTTTGCCTCATATTCATAGCGGTACTGTGAGCTGCAGAACAAAAAAACAGGGCAAGGGAAACAAAACAGTATGCAAAGCATATGCAAATGAACTAGATAGTCCAATGTTTGGAGATGTCAAAGCAGGTATCTCGTCTATTGATGGAGTTATTATTGCCATTAATAAAATTATACACCCACACTCCAACTCTCCAAGCTCTCACAAATTGGCAGGCCTGCAAGCATTTTTATATAGAAATATGCAGCTGTGCAAGTTTGAGGCAGATAGAAAGAATAATATACATCTTTACACCAAAGACCTACTACAAGCAGGCTATAAACTCAACACTATTAACAATAAAATCAAACAATTTTATAGGAAAATCACTGACAATAAAAACAATATTAAACTTCCATATATTACTCTTCCCCACATACCTAAAATCTCCTATCAATTAATCAAGGTTTTGGCCAATAAATTTAAAATTAGCTTTCATACACCCCCATGCACTAATCGTCTAATCAATAACTCTAAGGACAAAATTGAACCTTCTCAGACTCCCCATGTTGTTTACAACATAGCTTGCCTACAACCTGGTTTCCAGGCCATTTATTTTGGAGAAACCAAGGCAGGCATAATCAACAGGACAGCACAACACAGATATACATATAATAGAGCCATGAAAAACAATGATAATTCATCAACATTTTTAGAGCATTCCAAGAAGACAGGACATTTGTTTGAACCTTCCAGCCCTAAAATAGTCTGTATTGAGAAAAATGACATCAAGCGGAAAATCAGAGAAGCATATTTTATTAATGGCAATAATAACTCCATCAATAGATGAGATACCTGCTTTGACATCTCCAAACGTTGGACTATCTAGTTCATTTGCATATGCTTTGCATACTGTTTTGTTTCCCTTGCCCTGTTTTTTCATTCTGCAGCTCACAGTACCGCTATGAATATGAGGCAAAAGACCTCGAAAGCGCTTAGCGTGTAATAATTTCTGTGTATCTTTATAGCTTCTCATTCAAGTGTGGCATACGCTTTGTTAATTTTGTATATTAAAGATAAAAACAAAGTTTTAATTAGTCTTATATACAATTATTTTAAACAGATTTGGTCATTCTATAGATATAGCATTTTAAATCTACTTATGTCAATAAATCTTAATGTTATAAAGATATTTTATATATAAATTTTTAAAGCAAACAAAAAAATTATAACTAATACACTATATTGCAATATTTCATTATGAAATGGAAAAATTTCACCTCAGTACATGTGTAGGTTTTAGCTAACATAAAGATAAAATTTACCAACATATTTACTAACTGAAGCACACAGGCTTATTATATACCTTGTCTATATATGTAATATATAGGGTATATGAGAACAGACTTTCACACATTCCATCACTCTCCACACTATCTCATAACACTGATACATTTGAATACATATATGTTGAAAAGATAAATAATCACCAATATACATATTTCATGCTGAACCAGCAATCATCAGTTGGTCCAGATTACCATCTGTACACATATATGCTATAAGTGCTCATATATATATATTAAGGTAGCCAATCCTCATACTGTAATGGACAGGCTTTAATATACTCCACACTCCAACTCTTCAACCATTCATCCAATTGAAATCCAATGATGGAATGCTCAAAGGCAACTCTAAGTCTGAGGTTCTTGTCATACCCATCTTGACCTAAGGTCAATCTGATTCCTCATGTACTGGACATAATCCATTTAATACATATACAAGGGATGGGCAGACATCTCTTCTATATAATAACTGAAACACACAGACTTTTTATATACCTGTGTTTATATATGTAATATACAGGGTATATGAGCACAGACTTTTACACATCCCACCACTCTCCACCCTATCTCATAACACTGATACACTCAAACACATATATGTTGAAAATATAAATAATTACCAATATACATATTTCATGCTAAATCAGCAATCATCTGTTGGTCCAGATTACCATCTCTACACATATGTGCTATAAGTGCTCAGACATATATTAAATAGCCAATCCTCATACATTAATGGACAGGCTTCAATCTACTTCACACTCCAACTCTTCAACCTTCTATCCAATTGAAAATCTGATGATTTCACACCCATGCTGACCTAAGGTCAATCTGACTTCTCATGTACAGGACATAATCTATTTAATGCATATACAAGGAATGGGCAGACATCCCTTCTATGTAATAACTGAAACACACAGGCTTATTATATACCTGTGTTTATATATGTAATTTATAGGGTGTATGAGCACAGACTTTCACACATCCCACCACTCTCCACACTATCTCATAACACTGATACACTTGAACACAGTTATTACATAGAAGAGATGTCTGCCCATACCTTGTATATGTATTAAATGGATTATGTCCTGTATGTGAGGGGTCAAATTGACCTTAGGTCAAATGGGTGTGACAAGAATCTCACCTCAGGGTGGCCTTTGAGCATTCCACCATCAGATTTTCAATTGGCTGGACGGTTGAAGCATTGGAGTGTGGAGTAGATTGAAGCCTGTCCATTAAAGTATGATGATTGACTATCTTAATATATATCTGAGCACTTATAGCATATATGTGTAGAGATGATGGTAATCTGGACCAACTGATGATTGCTGGTTTAGCTTGAAATACGTATATTGGTGATTATTTATCTTTTCAACATATGTGTTCAAGTGTATCAGTGTCATGAGATAGTGTGGAGAGTGGTAGGATGTGTGAATGTCTGTGCTCATATGCACTATATATTATATATATAGATAATGTATATAATAAGCCTGTGTGTTTCAGTTATTACATAGAAGAGATGTCTGCCCATCCCTTGTATATGTATTAAATGGATTATGTCCTGTACATGAGAGGTCAGACTGACCTTAGATCAAAATGGGTGTGACAAGAATCTTGGCCTCAGGGTGGCCTTTGAGCATTCCATCATCAGATTTTCAATTGGATGGACGGTTGAAGAGTTGGAGTGTGGAGTAAAGTGGCTATTTTAATATATATCTGAGCACTTATAGCATATATGAGTAGAGATGGTAATCTGGACCAACTGATGATTGTTGGTTTAGCAAGAACTATGTATATTGGTGATTTATCTTTTCAAAATATATGTGTTCAAGTGTATCAGGGTTATGAGATAGTGTGGAGAGTGGTGGAATGTGTGAAAGTCTGTGCTCATATGCACTATATATTACATATATAGACACAGGTATACAATAAGCCTCTGTGTTTCAGTTATTACATAGAAGATATGTCTGCCCATTCCTTGTATATGTATTAAATGGATTATGTCCTGTACATGAGAGGTCAGATTGACCCTAGGTCAACATGGGTGTGACAAGAATCTCAGCCTCAGGGTTTCCTTTGAGCATTCCATTATCAGATTTTCAATTGGATGGACAGTTGAAGGGTTGGAGTGTGGAGTAGATTGAAGCCTGTCCATTAAAGTATAAAGATTGGCTATCTTAATATACATCTGAGCACTTATAGAATACATGTGTACAGATGGTAATCTGGACCAACTGTTGGCTCCTGGTTTAGCATGAAATACGTATGTATATTGGTGATTATTTATTTTTCAACATATATGTGTTCAAGTGTATCAGTGTTATGAGATAGTGTGGAGAGTGGTGGGATGTGTGAAAGTCTGTGCTCATATGACCTATATAATACAACATATTTACTATAAATAAAGTAATTGTATGAATGAATAATAATTATTATATCTAGGATTAGATTAACAATAATATCACTTTTGGTCATGTTAATTCAAAATTCAACATATGAATATCCGAAAATGGATTAATTAGATAGTAATTGTGATTGAAAAATTATCTTTTTTTATATTTTATTGTTTGTAGTTTGGAAGAAAATTGAATGTTAGGTTATTTGATACTTTTCCATAATTGATAAGAATTGAATCAATATCATGTTGTATGAGTTTAATCTCTATTGTTATTTAAATACTTTAATACAATTTCTATTTCATTATTTCTTATTCTTAAATAAGTTAATAATTTATTTTCCAAATTAATATTTAAGATTTCTTTAATAGGATTTCAATTGGTTTGAAAATGTCAATAGATTGATACTAGTCATGCCTTGTTATTATTCGTTTTGAAAATATTGAAATAAATGATTGAGAATTTCAAGTCTGTCCTAATTGACAAACTAAAAACTAAGATCAATTTACTTTTTTTTTTTTGGCAAAAACGTTTCACTGTATTTTAAAGTTATAACTATTAACCCCAGTTAGTGATGAACAATTGAATTGGCACAAGTCACCATTTATCTTTCAAAATGGAAAGGTGGACAATCCTAACTAAATATATGTCCTCTGAAGTATACTTAAATTAATTCATGGCAGTCTTATAAGGGTATTTTCAATAGTTTTCTTTAATTTTTTCTTTTAAAAGTTTTATTTCATTTTGGAATAATTTCATAACCAATCAAACGTGTCAAAATGAATGATTTATTTTAATTTATTTCTAGAGACGTATTCTCACAATCAAAGTAAAAAATAGACTGATTTAATTTTTTGTTCGATATTTTTGTAAACAACAAAAGTTGCTTGTGATTTTCTTCTAAAATTGATTGTCACAGTTTCATAAGAGAAGATAGAATCATAAATTCAATTATACATTCATGTAGGAAATCAATTAACTAAATAAAATTTATTTATTTATTTAGTGTTTTTTTTTTACATATCAACATTTTATTTGCCACGATTTAATTAACACTTTGATAAATGTCATTACATTTATTTATATGCAAAAATTGTTTTCAACTTTCTTAGGTTTGCCAAAGTGAAGTGTTTCTTTTAATTGTATTATTTTAAAACTATCAATCATTTTTATTTTTTTAATATTATTTTGTGGGATTTTTATAATGTTTTCTACTTTTAATTTATTTGTAAGATAGATATAACTATCAATGTTGTTGAGAATGCTTGAAACATTCTCACAATAGTGTTAATATATATATATATTGTAATAATCGACCAAGATATGACTAAATAAGTTAAATTTATAATAATTAAAATAGGACACCACCTGCCTGTAAACATTGTAACGGTATACATATAACGTTGTTAGATCACTTTCAAATAAAAGTGAGAAAAGATCTATAAATAAAATCACCCTCCAATAGAAATATATAAGGATTAATAATTTTATTTAAATAAATATGCGCAGATGGCAAACTAATTATATAATTATTTAAAGTTAAAAATCTAAAAACAAGACTGATTTTAATATAAAAGGCTAATAATAATAATAATAACAATAACAACAACAACAACAACAACAACAACAACAACAATAATAATAATAATAATAATAATAATAATAATAATAATAATAATAATAATAATAATAATAATAATAATAATAATAATAATAATAATAATAATAATAATAATAATAATAATAATAATAATAATAATAATAATAATAATAATAATAATAATAATAATAATAATAATAATAATAATAATAATAAAATCTGTTAATTAGTTAAAGTTAAAAGTTATTTGTAATCTTGGAATGGAAATAATTTTCTATAGTGACATAATAGCAAACAGGCCCTTAGGCATAAAGTCAGATAAGAGATCAATTAAAAAATGCTAGTGATAACATTTTGAGATTTGCTCTAAAGCAAGCTGGCCAATAGTGATGGAAGTAAACACATGGACCATAGAGATTAGTCATCACTGCCAATAAGAACAGTGCCAAGCTAGGCAAGATCGATCCTGGATTTTGATAATAAGAATTCAAAATGATATAAAAAGAAAAATTTTTAAGTGGAGTATTAGATTTGGATTGCTCTTGCAAATTGCATATTATTTAAATATATTTACAAGTATTGTGAATCTCCAAAATGTAGAGGGCATGCAATAATTTACATTTCCTGTATTTGTACCAGATGCAATGGCCTCCAGAGTAATGGTTCCTGGAAAGTGACAAATGATGGACTTGTTTCCACCGAGAACAATATGAAATGGAAGGAACATTGAATTGTATGCCTACAGCATTGGAAAGTATAAGCTTTTGCTTTAAATAAAATATGAACATTAATTATATAATTAATACAAACCTTTTCAAGTATTAATTTTAAGCACCACTTAACTTTTACAAGAAATCTCTCTCTCTCTTATGTGTCTAAAATTTTAAATTATTTATTATATTTTTATACATGTGTTTGATATCATTTCCAGTCTTGTAAATTTCTTTTTAAAGTTTAAAATGGGGATAAATAGCTGCATAGATTTGTAAGATTATGTTAGTTTAGGTATGTTAATTTTGGGCTAATTGTTTTGTAGTTTAGTCAGTGCTAGTGGATAGAAGTACGAATGTTTTATGCCAATGTAATCTTATAGGTGCATTGGATACTCATTCCCTTGTGCTGTATTAGCATACAGGGCATAATATCCACCCAAATACATGGCCTAAAATAGTAACCATTATGTTGTCAATAGTCGTAGATGTATTTCCTATGCCATTGATTTTCTTACACTCTGGTTGGGATAGTAATTCAGCAAAGACCGCCATCCCTATTTATAGAGCACCTCTTTAGATATATTTCAAATAATTTTGTTTTGTATCCCCAATTGGCCAGTGGATCATTCCGGTCTGTTGGTGAGAGTTATTAATGATCATAGGAAGATGCTCATTCCTTCCCACCATGATTCATTATTTTCTAATAATATCCTGTGATAGATGTAATTTCCTGTCAGCATGATTGTGTTATGCTAATAATCTCAGTTTGGATTGGTCACATCAGTATATTGGTAAGCTAACATTGGTTTAAATTTTGGCATAAAGTTAAAAGGATTGGGTTAGTTATCCATCTATGCATATAATTTAAATCAATACAATTAATAGTTAATTTAATCTTCAGATGTTTGTATTAATGTGTGTGTGTGTGTGTGTAGTAATAAAATGTTTTGTTTAATTAAATTTTGGCAGTAACTAATTTTATATATTTTATTATTTTTAAAATCATGAGTTAGAGAATTTTATATAGACTGCATGATATTATACACTCAGCTTCACAAGTGACTGGTGTTTTCGGTTCGATAAAAGTTGAACCTTGCCTTTATGTATCTGCCGCCTTTATAATTTTTCTAAGTTCTAATAGCTTAGTGGTCCCCTGGCATGGCAGATAGGATTGGCATAATCCGTTGACTGCTATAACATCAAAAAATAGACTGACATATATATATATATTGAAACAATATTTTCTTTAACAGGAATGATGATGACCATCACACAGCCATTATTTGCAAAACGTAGATAGATCATGAACAATAGAAGTTATTCCCAATGAATGGACATGGAATAAATATGTAGACAGACATTATTACAAATAAAAATGTAACACCCCGTTCAACTCGATAACAATACTATAGTTCATTACAATATATAATTATCCATTAAAATATAACTTTTTTTCCCCCCAATCTTTTATATATTATTGTTTTAGTCTCTCACATAGAGAAAACCATAATTATTAATAAAGTGTCCAATGTTTCTTTAATTAATTTTAAACATTAATCTTCCATTACATTTTATAACATTAATACAGTTTTAAGATCGAATAAATATGCTATACTGTAAACCCCTGACTTTTAATACTCCAATTACACCTCTTTGTATGACCAATCTTATAATAATTATAAAACATTTATTTAACTGATAAGTTTCCTAGCATTCATCCTTCTACAATAGTAGCTCTAGAGAGTAGCCACTTTAGCTCCAAATTCTGATTTAGTGAAACTATAACTTTACTATAGAATTGATCACCTTTAGTCCAATCCCTAATTAAAAAAAAACAAAATCTAGAACAAATCCTTCCATATAGATACAGAAGTATTTAATTGCCATATTACTTCAAATATAAGATACCATCTAGTTTAAGACACAGGATTTTAAGCACAAAAAATTGAAAAAAATATTAACCCCTGAATTTATGATACATATGTGTGCTTAAATAAGCTATTAATATAAACACCATAAACTCATCTAATTTATTGTGAATTTTCTTTAGATATATGGTACTTTTGCCTTCTACACCTTCACTATGCTGTCAGGGTAATTATCTTCAGGCTATTTAATTTGCAGCTGAATGTTATAATTTCTTTGTCAATTTGCTTTTGGCAAGAGTACTTTTTTTATTAAAATCTAAATCATTATTTTAAAATAATTTCTATTTATACAAATATTTTTTGAAAAAAATAAATGTGTAAAAAAGATTCTAAAATATACATCTTCATGTTAAAAATTAAAACAAAAAAATTGGAATTGTCAAAATTGGCAAAATAACATTACAAGATTCTAAAACCATACATTTTTCATTTTAAAAATCAAAAGGAAGCTATAAGAACTGTCAAAATTTTGACAGGCACTCTCTTGTGTAGAGAATAACTAACAACCAATCAGGGTCTTGGAAGACAGGCTCTTATTTCATTGTTATTTTGATTTCTTTGTTGCAAAAATATTCTAAAGATTGTTCAGTAAAGTTTTCTCAATAAAATAATGGTAACATTGGCAAAATCACATTAAAAGATTTGAAAACATACATTTTCACTTTAAAAATCAAAAGGAAGGTATCAGAATTGTTAAAATTTTGACAGATGTTCTCTTATGTAGAGAACAACAAATAACCAAGGCATGATTTTATCTAATTATTAATTTGATTTGTGAGTTATAACAATATTCTAAAGATTATTTGGTAAACTTTTCTCAATAAAAGAATAGTAAAATATGCAAAATATATGTTAAAATTAATTGTTTGTGAGAGAGTTATAGATAGTTACAAAATTAATCCATAAAATATTAATTAAAAAAATGTAACATGCTATTTATACAGGTAACAAATGTAATACTATGTGCATGTATAGCATAAAGCATAGATCCACAGAAATAAGATGTTAAAAATTTTCATTTTGAAATTAAGACACCCCCCACTTTTAGTGGTCCAAAATTTAGAAAAAAGTGCATCTTACATTCATAGTCATATGGTATATGACTATGAACAAACAACTACATATATAATATAAATTCTACTCATGTAAGATCCAATTACATAGCAGTTATAAAGGAGATCTAATTTATGCACAAATGAACTCAATTGAAATTCAAATAAATCTTAATTAATAATAATACTATTTTCATTATTTAACTTTATTTTACATATTTTATGAGTATAAATACTTTGCATTTACAAAAAAATCTTACTCTTGGATTATTTTGTAAATGACAATTTCTACATAAAAAATGTTTTTTCTTACAAAAGAAACATTTGGTTAATATGTATATTAAAGAAAAAACTCTTTTTTCAAAATGTTAACAAAACATAATGAGTAAATTTCTTCTTTTTTTTAACTTCAGTTGCATAAAAATGTAAATAAATTTTTTAAACTTTCACTTTCTGTTTTAAACAATTCATAATATAAAATATAGCTTGTTAGTATTAAGTATAAACTAGAATAACATTTTACAATGGTTAGGATAAGTCTAAATAGTTTTTTTTTTTTAATTTACAAAAGGAGATATATAGCCATGATTTGTCTTCTTCATGATGGCAAGTATTAATCAATCTGTAAGTAGTCATAATATCCTTTAAGAATTTCCACTTTTGAAATATGATGTAAATATTTTATTTAACTAGAGATTTATTTGAAAACAGCATACCAAGTTCCAGATGTCCAGTGTTGATTTCAGAAGGTAGCAGTTTTTCCTCTGTTTTATTCAATCTGCATAATGAAAGTCCAATGTAGTTTGAATTAAATGAGAGGCCAGAATGATTTAAGAAAAAATAACATTATATATATATTACTTGTTTTTGAGCACCTGATCATGTTTTTCATGGGATTTTTTAATATTGTTTTTCATATCTTTATTTTGTTTTGACATCTTTATGAGCAGATTTTATTTTAATTACAAGGATTTGAAAAATACTTTCATTGTTTAATTGAATGAACTTGCAAAACACTTGCTTTCAAATCTCTTATCAGAACTAGCTTAATCTTTTTTAAATTTAACTATTTAAAATCTTTTTTTAAAACTGAATTATTTTCAATGCATTCCATAAATTCTTTAATAAGAGAAAGTTTGAAGATAATTTACCAGTTGCTCTTAAATTCAAACATTTTTAACAAAGTCTACTACATTATCTAGTATGATCATAAATATGGCAATTAATAATTTATTTTAACATTTGCATATTAACTATGATTAGTACATTATATAATATTTTTTTAAACTTTGATTGTTAAATTTAGTAGCATCCTTCTCATTCTGAAAATCATCTCTCAACCATGTGGAAGACTATACAGTTGATATTGAAATGAATAAGATATTATTCATTTTAATGTACACCTGGGTCTCATTTTACGCGGTAGATAGGTTCCTCAGAAAACATGTGCAAATGAAATCATGCAAAAATAGATGTAACATACCTTGAAAAAGGGGGGATACAGACTGTGATTTTTCAAAAATCACATAAAAGCAAAGCACCAACGTAAAATTACTTTAAAATTCACGCAAAAAAAAAAAATAAGGAAATAAATTATGACTAATAAAAAATTTCAAATTTGAAAAAAATTGATACAAGACAAACTTTTTTTAACTATAATATTTAATTTTATTCAAAACAATATATTTTTATGCATAATTTACAGTAATTTACATTTTTTATACACGTTTTAATTATTATCACTATTTGCCAATAAACAGGTTCGTTTGCAAACTGGTAAAAAATCAGATTCTTCCCAAGAGGAAATACAACTAGCGCCAATGTCACTCTCATGTTGTGTTAATGGTTTTCTGGTGACAACATAATTAGTAATTAATCTAACAACTAAAAATTAAATTCTTATTTTTGTCTTTAAATTTTTTAATTTTCAATTTTAATTGTGCCCACTGCTATTACTCACCTTTTAAAAATAAACTTGCGGACACTAAATGATTAATAATTGATTACATTCTTTTTTAAAAAGCAAAAACAGAATGTGATTTAAAATGCAAAATTAACACGCACAATGTTTGAACAAATTTACATTATTATCTTGTAAAATTTAATGTGTGTATACATAAAATGTGGAAATCATGATTTTAATTTCATTATTGCATAAAATCTTACTATTATAAAGCACTGAAAATATTGAAATTACTAAGATGAAAGTCGAATTCCAATAATGTGCTATTACTTTCAATATACGTGAAATTTATTATTTAAAGTAATAAATAGCACATTTTCGGAGTTTGACTTCCGGAGAAACATGAATCATGTAACTTCAAAATTGCATTAAATAAATCCGCGTAAAAAGAGACCCAGGTGTATATCAAGGATGATATTTGTAAAACATATAATTGATTATAATTTCTCTCTATCTAAAATCTAATTATAAATATGCTTGTCAACTGTAAAAAGGAGGACATTTAATAATCATATATTTTTCATGTCTCATACTTTGAAATCTGCTTAATATAAATAAAATTCATTTAAGAATATTTTGATTATAATGAATGATAAGACAATGTTGAGATTTGGTACAGCTCCCAAGAGAGTCTTCTCTGAGATCAGTACTATAATGCATATATTGTTAGAGGAGATTTTTTTTTTGTTTTATTAGCTTATTTCGATGTTATATAATAATTTATATCATATTTAAAAAAGTAGCTAATAAAGAGCATTTGATTGCTCTCATTTATAATATTAGGTTTTGAACTCAGACTTTCACATGACCCTCAATCATCATGCTATCTCATACTGCTGATACACTTGGTCACACACATGTTGAAAAGATAAAGAATTTCAACATGTGTGATCAAGTGTATCAGTGGTATGAGATGGCATGATAGTTGAGATGTGAAAGACTGAGTTCAAACCCCCTATATATTACATATATAAGTGCAGGTATGAAAAAGCCTGTTCTGTAAAAAAAAATTCATATTTTAAATATTACATTTTATAATAACTAATATTAATCAGAAATACCTTTATATTATGTAACTATCAGGTCTGCATTTAGAACTTTTTGGACATAAAGTATGCTATGAAACTCATAACTGTTCTTAATAAACAAGAATGAGGGTATTATTTGTTTTTTAAAAAAGGTAATATTTGAAGTGTTATTTTATATTATTAGTTTGAAATGAAAAAAATAGAAAATGACATTAATAAATTAATCTTAAATTATTTTAAAAAATTTAAAATTTTTGTTTTCTAATTTTGACATCTGTAAATTTACTAATTATGTCCTCATAGCAAAGAATTTTTAGAATATCATTTTGTGTGCATAATATTGCCAGTGTGTTAAGATTTTGTTTGAAAAAAATGCAGCATAAGTTTTTTTTTCAGTTTGGATATGGAAAATGAATGCTTTCTTTTGAACTGTTGCATATATTTCTTTCTAACAGCATAAAAGATATTGAACAAATATGACATTAGCATTTCAATAAATATTATTATGAGTATACATTTTTAATTAAATTTAAAAATCAAAATCTTGGATTTATTTTATGCAGTAATGTGAAAATTCCCGTGCAGTCTCCTCTTTTTAGTGGGTATTAGGCTCATGTTTATTTTGTTTATTGCTAAATGTGTCACTAGTAACCATAATATACTTTGACTCAATGTGAAGTTGATATTGTAATATGTTTTTTTAAAAAGATAATTGTCAACACATAAAATAATTATGCTTCATTAAATAAATAAAAGGTTTTGAGAAAATGCATTTATATTTTTGTCATTAAACATTTGAAGGATTGTCTGTTTAATATCTGACATAATTAATTATAACATATTAAATTTAGCAGGGATAATAAGTACTATCATAAAATAAGAGCAGTAAAAAATATTATTGACTTGGTCCTGGTGCATAACTTGGGGAATATGAATTAATTATTATCTTTTATAGAGTAGAAAGCCAAAAGTTGTCAAGCAAAGTTTTACTAATAATGAGAAAAAATTAAGCTCTAAAGGCACATTTTAAAAAATTTTAAGAACTGAGATAAAAAAAACATGGGACATTAAATTTTTTTTTATGAAGAATAACTAAATGTATTAACATCACTGTAGTGCTGTCTTATGCTGTTTAGCATAATGGTGAAGTGATAGGCTCAATGTTATTAGTTTCTGGATCAAAGCTCAACCTATTACTTTTAGAACTTAAATATCATATGAATTTTTAAGAATCTCATTTATTATTTTCATGTAGTGTTTTTCTAATATTAATAACTTGAATTATCAGTGTCATTTAAAAAATATCTTTAATTACAGTATCGTGAAGTTATGAAATCATAGAATAAAGATTGAATAGACCAATTAAAAATATGTGATAAAAAAAGAATTAATCCATTTTTGAAGTGATTTTACAATATATATTTAGTACAGATATTAGCAACTTCTTTCGAAGACTTATCTAAAAATGAAAATGATTAAACAAAAAAATATTACACATATAATACACATATTATTATTAAATGCCAAAGATCTTAGCAATTATTATTTTATGAAATTGTAAAATATAATAAATTGATAATATCAACATACTTATATGTTACAAATTATAGCATTATTAGCAAGATAAAGCAGTTATCATCAACTTATTCTAGAGCTACTTAATATAAGCTGGAATAATTATTAAATGTCAGATGGTATGGCACTAACGTCCCAATCTTCAAATTGTGTTATTATTGATATTAGATTATAAGTTTTGATTGATAAATTTCATCTTATTTGTAAAATATATTAATCCTATTGCCAGTTTTTTTAAAAAAAGCATTCTTCATCAGGTGGACGAGTTTAGAATCATTTCACTCTTACTTTAGAAGCAAATTCTTATTAAATGCAAAAAACCCCAGCATTGAATTTATTTAATGCAAAAAAATGTCAAATCATATTTAGGCTTAGGAGTCTTCTGCCAAGTAATTGGCTTCCAGTACATGTAGACGGCCTCCTGCACAGACATCTGGTTTTCATCAACAAAAGGCTGAATATTTTTTTAAAAGTTCAATGGCTTCATTATGTCATCCATAGTGGAATATTAATTTTGTTAAAAATTGAATAATCATATCGTGAAAAAGGAAAGTAGCTTTTACTACTGATTTTAGCAAAACTATCTTTCTTAATTAAGATACACACTTCTCTCTTTGCGAATTATAATTTTTGCTAAATTTAAAAGTAGTCAATTCGGGATGATTTTTTTCTTATTAAAAAAATACAATTTTTATTTCAAAATACAGAAATATTAAGAAAGTAATGAAGTAAAGCTATTATTAAAAAAAAATGTTTTGTTTATAATCTAAAATTGAAAAATACAACTTTGCCTTTTCATATATTGTTTTTAAAATGTTATATTTATTCTTTCCACATGATGAATATAAATATATGGAGTATATTTTTAATGCTAAGAAAAAAAATAAAAAAATTGTTGCAGTTTATTTATTATTCCCTTAGGTCATAAATTATAAATTGCTATTAGTTTATAATGTTCATTTGTTTACTTTAGATTTATTTTTAAGAATTTAGAAAAGGTCTTGATAGTGACGTCTAACAAAGTGGATATATATTTTTTGATAGTAAAAGCAATGTATTATTTTGATTTTATACATTTAAAATTTTAGTTTTTCAAAATCTATTAAATTATTATGAAACACTTTTTTCCTGAAAACAAAGTTAGATTGCTTTTTCAACTTTTTTTTACATAAATGTCAAAGTACATCTTTATAATTTAATTTAAAAATATCTGTGTCTAGGGATGCTTATTTTTATTGTGTTGCATATAAAGCATTAATAATGATTGATTCAATTAAAAACGTAGAAAAACAAGTTACTATTTGTGTTTTTATTAATATTTTATATCATCGATAATTTTTGCACTTATTTTATGGTTAGTTTAATTCCTTGGAATAAATTATAAATATAAAAATAAAAAAATGTATTAAATCAATCTTTAAATATCCCGAGCTAGGCCTCTACAATAGTCCCTTCTTCACAATGAAAAATATTATTTAACAAGCTTCTCAGTTGCTTGGAAAGTAAGCAGTTTATTGATTTTCCATTTTGTTTTACCATTTGGATAAGAATAGCTAAATATCTATTTACAGACCTATAATTGAATCGGTAACTGCATTGGCTATTGTGAATATCCGATAGAAATATTCTAAGCTTATTTGGGTCTCAAAGATTTTCAATTTTTATTCTACCCAAATTTGAACTCATAATGTGTGTGAAGATGAATCACTAATCATTACATCACAAGGCACATATATATATATCTTTATAAATAATTCATGCTGCTATCTTTTAATTGACATAATTAAAATTAATTTTAATCCGACTAATATTACTTTTTCAATTTTTTATATTTATTATATATTTTTGTAAAAAAAAAAAACATGCTGAAAAGCATTTTTTGATTATTAAAAATATGCACCAATTATAGTTCAACTAGACATTGAGGCAGCATTTGACTCAGTGCCTGTAGCCAAATTATTAGATGTGCTGAAAAAAAAAAACAATACCTCCATCCCTACTATATATAATAGCCAATCTGCTACTCAGCCGTGAAATTCACATCACATTGAATGGGAAAAATTCACCAGCCTTCAGACCGAGTCAATCCATCCCACAAGGATCCCCCCTCAGTGCCTTGCTATTTACAATATATATATATAAATCCTCTATTAATAGAGATACAGAAAAAATAAAAGGCATTCAAATCCCAAACACTGCTTTAAATATATCATGCATAGCCTATATGGATGATGTAACCGTTTTTCTACCCTCTAAAAAGAACCTCCCCATATTACAATAGATAATCAAGAATTATACCTCAAATTTTAATTTAAAAATTAACACAAATAAAACTGCTGCATGGTCAATATACACAGGCAAGCACTGTATAGAGATGTTTAATGGTAAACCATCTGATTTCCTTGGTTTCCCATTCTACCTTGGAACCAATGGAATGAGGCAAAAAATTCAAAATAAATTAAAAAAAGATGCTGAAAAAATCACAGCCTCACTTGAAAAGTCATACCTGTCAATATATGCAAAGGTAGCACTATTTAATCAACTTATAATTACAAAAATTACATACTACACACCTATAATCAAATTTGCAAAAACATTTATATCTAAAATCTCATCAATCTGTAACAAACTAATATGGAAGAGAAAGACAGTGGCAATCTCTTAAAAAAATCTGAGCAGACCACCACATAGCAATGGACTTGGACTCCATACAATCAATGTTTTTACACACAAAAATCAGTAAATCTAATAACAGCAACCATAAAAAGATTTCCAGACCTGGAGTGTGTAATCAGTATAATACCCACAGACAGACCACCCCTTAATATGGATATCTATCCACACTGATTGAAGAACTCAAGCCAATATACAACAAAATATCACTCAATAATGACAACAAGTATACATAGTGGGACATTTATAATATACTATACCCAAACCAGACACCTAATCTACATCCATCAGTTCTTGGGATAGACAACAGGCAACTACTGCAACAATTCAGAAAATGGTCATTAGAACCAAAATTATTTGATTTTCTACTCAAGCTTAATCTTAATGCTCTACCCACAACACATTTTCTTAGATTTCGTAGATTCTATATAAATATAGACCCCATGTGTGGGCTATGTCATAGAGAAGAAGAGACATAAGATCATTTTCTTCATTTCTGCAGTGCATTAGAAACAATACATCGCACAATGTTTACCACATACAGAAAGGCTATCATTTCAATTGATGAAATAATTAATAAATTTAATAAAGGCAACATCCCTGCTATTCATGCAACAACATATTGCCTTTATGCCTACTGGTGTACCAGATGCATCTTTGCACTTGCTAATAATCCTTGACACCACCCAGCAACATTTTCAATAAAACTAGAACTGTTCAAAAAAGAGACAGCATCTTAGCTCAACCAGATGTGTTCGCAGCCACATTGTCACACTTAAAACAAAGATCCAGTCTATAAAATATAAAGTCCAATATGATAGATGATGACATTTTCAACATCAGCATTTTTTCCAACTTCAAAGAGATGCAAGCATAAACTGAACTAAATAGAGGAACAAATTTAAAAACAAGAAAGAAAATATGCAGGAATGATAAAGACTTATATACCGAAAGTTGTTGTAATTTGTTTTGCATTTGTAACAAATCAATATAGTACTAAATGTGACTCTGTAACTTTTTAGATTCAATAAAGTTTTGCTTTGAAACATAAAAATATCTTCATTTATTCAAAGTTTATTTCTTGCTATTTTGAATTTTAATTTACATGTTTATATACATAAGAGTTAAAAAAATAACTCATTTAAAAATAAACTGAAAGATATTGGTAGGCTAATTGTGATTTTTGTTTATTATCATCATCATCATCAAGCTTTATCAATCCACTGCAGGATAAAGGTCTCTCCAAGTTCAATCCATCTTCTCTGAACTTTAGCTTCTTTTCTCCACATCACCCCTGCAAACTTTCTTATTTTTTCATCCATCCATCTCATATGTGGTTTCTTTCTGGGTCTTTTAAAATCTATTGGAATCCAGTTTAAGATTTTAATTGTCAATCTGTTATCATCTCTTCTATATATATGTACAACCCAATTCCACACCAGTCTTTTAATTTTTTCAATGAGGTCAATAACACCTGTTTGTTCTCTTACCCATATATTGTGTTTTCGATCTCTTCTTGTTACTCCCAACATGCATCTCTCCTTACTTCTTTGCTGGTAAAACACATTTATTAAAAACCTTCTTTTTCAAACACATAGGCATATTTTCTTTTAATATCAAGTTATTTCTACCAAAAGCACTCTATTCAAGTTTAATTCTATGATTAATTTTATCCATTATGTTTCTATCTGTATTAATAATCTGACCAAAGTATTTGTAACTGTTAACTTCTTCTAATTCATCATAATCAATCTTTATTTTCATATTTTGAGAAAATCCATTAAACATTACTTTAGACTTTTTAACATTTATCTTTAGTCCTACTTTCCTACTTTCATCTGATAACTCCTGTAACATTTCCTGCAGCTCTAAAGCATTATTTGCAAAAACAACTACACCACCTGCAAAATCTAAATGACTTAAATAATCTCCATTTACTTTAACTCCTTTAACTTCCCACTTTAATCCACAAAATACTTCTTGCAGCACTGCTATAAAAGTTTTGGAGATATGGAGTCACCCTGTCTTACTCCCTTCTCAATTTTGATTTTCCCTGTATCCTTATGTAATCTAATTGTTGCTGTTGCATTTTTATAAATATTCTTTAAAATATGACAATATCATGGATCTATACCTTGATAATCCAATGCTTTAATCACTGAAGAAATGTTTATAGAATCAAATGTCTTTTCATAATCTACAAATCCAAAACATAATGACAACTCATATTTATTTGTCCTTTTTATAACTTCTCTCAATACCTGGATATGATCTACTGTACTAAAACCACTTTTAAATCCAGCTTGTTTTCTTGGTTGGTGAAAATCCAATGTTCTCAGTAGATGAGTTGTAATTATCTTGGTAAAAATTTTGTATAAAACTGATAAAAGGCTGATAGGTCTGTAATTTCTAATATCTTCTTTATCATCTTTTTTAAATATTAATATTAATATTACATTTTTCCAATCATCTGGGACATCTTTATCATTTAAACATTTGGTATATAACTTTGCTTAAACAAATTCTATTTCTCACCTGCTTCTTTTAATATATCAACTATAATTCCATTATTACCTGGAGCCTTTCCTTTTTTCATACATTTCATTGCATGTCTCACTTCTTCATTTAAAATTCTGGCCAATTCAGAAGATGTAATAGATATAGGAAGTACTTGTTCTTTATTACTATATAATTTTTTTTAAAAGCCTTCTACCCATTTCATGATGTCACCTCTCTTTTTAGTAATAATTCCATCTTTTTTTCTTATTGCAAATATAAATTTCCTACCAATACCAAAATGTTGTTTTACACTCTAGATACTTTTATTCTCTTCTACAGCTTTCCTTGCTAATTCACAGTTATACTTCTTTATATCATTTTCAACTCTTTTCTGCACCATTTTACAAAATTCAAGATATTCAATCCTTTTAATGCATCATTTTTGTATATCTTCATATTTCTTCTTTTCTTCATAAATTCTCTAGTCTCAATAGAAATTTTATTGGTTAATTACTGCTTTTTTCTACCAGCTATCTTTGTTGCAGTTTTTTAAATGTATCAGTTATTTTTATATTAATTTCATTCAAATCTGTATCATGTTTAAAATCTACTAATACTTGAAACCAATTTGTAAATTCTAATTTAAATTTATTAAAATGTTTCTGAAGATTATGAATATCAACTGAATATATTGTTTTTCTTAATAATTTTTGTCTCTCTAGTTTTGCATTAACACGTATCTTACATCTTACTAATCAATGATCATTTTCTGTGTTAAATTTATTAAGAACATTACAGGCTTGAAAATTTTTTTTTTGTTAGTCAAAATATAATACAATTTTGCTTTATCTTCATTTGGATACTTCCATGTCCATTTCCTTTTAACATTTTTTCTCAAAAGAAAATTCATAATGTAAAGTTTTTCTTTTTCTGCAAACTCTACAAGCCTCTCTCAAAATTACCTACAATACTTTCTTCTTTCATTTGTTTAGCAATTCTAGCATTAAAATCTCCCATAACAATTTTAAAATGTTGATGACTCTGATCAAAAGCCTTTTGAACATCCATATAAAAATCTTGTCCTACTCCATCACTATGAGAACTTGTTGGGACATAAACCTGAATTATCTGCATTTGGTATCTATTATTAAGTTATATAACTAATCTTGCCGCTCTGTCCAATACACCATAAATCTTCACAATGTTGTTCTTTCACTTTTTATTTATAATGAATTCTACTTCACTTGTATTTCCAATATTTGTGCCTTTATAATAGAGTACATGCCCACATTTTAAATCAATTGTCTCTTCACCTTTTCCTCTAACTTCACAAAGTCCAATAATGTCCCATTTAATATAAGTCAGTTCTTCTTTTAATTCTTGCAATCTTCCTTCACTTGAAAGTGATATGCAGTTGCAAGGACCTAAATAAAAAGTCTATTATACTATAATATAAATATAGAACTTTGGATGCCAATATAGTACATGCTCATGGCCATTTTGAATTTTAAAACACCCAAAAACTCTGCTTGCACATACAAGTGATAAATGACATTGACTTAGAAGCACTCAGTTTCAAAAAAATTAAATAGCCTAAGGCACTAAAATTAAAAAAAAGTATGGGAAAAGAAAGTAACTTGAAAAATTAAATAATCCAAGGCACTATAATTAAAAAAAGTATGTGGAAAAGAAAGTAACATGGGAAATTAAATAACCTAACATGTTGCAGTTAAAAAAGTGCAGGAAAAAAAAGTAACATGAAAAATTTTTAAAATTACAAAAACCTTTAAAATAAATCAAAAATTCTAATGTGTATAGTGATAATTTTAAAAAGTCGCAAATCACAAATGCTACTTATTTAGCGATAATTAGAAAAATAATAAATGCTACTTTCAAAAGCCTACTCCTGACTTTCAACAGTATTTAAAAACTATAATACTAAATCTCAAAATTAGTATAAAAAATTAAAAAAATATTTAAAAATTATAATACTAAACTCAAAAAATTAACATATGTTAAGGCAAAGCATTCACATGAATTGCAGTACATTAAAAAAATCATAAATGCTATTTACAAAAGCTTTTATACAGATCATAACAAAGTTATTATTTATTGATGCATGTTTTGTTTTGTTATAAATAATATTTAAATCAAAACAGCATTTCTT
Source organism: Epiperipatus broadwayi (assembly GCA_028023455.1). Lineage (NCBI taxonomy): Eukaryota > Metazoa > Onychophora > Udeonychophora > Euonychophora > Peripatidae > Epiperipatus > Epiperipatus broadwayi. The sequence continues at coordinate 29,842 of JAQFVV010013488.1, read as the reverse complement.
AATTATTTTTTATTTAATTTTGTGTTAGTAATAATCATTGTGTAAAAATCTATAGGGAAATTTATTTTGTTAAATTACAAATGCTGACCAAAACAATGTAAAGAGATACTGGGATAGTAGATCGATTATTATATTATCATTACAGAATGGCTATACAATGCTAGATGATGATGATCATATACAAGTGGCAATTATTACAAAATGCTATAATAGTTTAGGGCTGTTGCAAAATAGTTCCCCATGTTTAACCTAGATTTATACTATTATAAATGGTGTATCAATTCCTGAGGTAGACTGAAGTTTTTCTATTCTCATCCCCTATTTTAATTTATATTCAGTTATAAAATGGCAACCAATGATTAGCCTATTCATTTCCCATTGTTAGTATTTATATTCCATTACAATGTATATATAAATGCAATGTGAATTTTTTTTAGAATTTGCAATTGATATTTAGTATAAATTTGTAATATGTATTGTTTATCAAGTGTTAATTTAAATAACATTATTGAAATGAGTCGTATAATTGTCTCTATTTGGCCTAATGTTTTTGATTAATTGAGCAGTAGTAAATGGAAATAATAGTGTGAATGTAAAGCTTTATAATGTAGCTTTAAAATTGAAATGATAGAATAAACTGAATTAAGACTGACAAGCAGTGACAAAGTACCCTCAATAATGTTCAAGGATTACCATTTGGTTGTAATAGTCAATTGCCCAATTATTATAATATGTTTTCAAATATTATAACTTTATCTTTCTTAATGCATTGGCAAATCCATATAATATTAATATCATCTATGTTCCTTATTACTTTTTACAATGCTGTTTTATAACCCACTATTGACAGTTTTGATTGCCCCAACAATGGTCTTCAGAACTTCTACTTAAATTTCCAAATCTTAACTTATTTGGAAATATAAGTAGAAGTTCGGAAGAAGATTGCTAGAGCAATCAAAATCGTCAATAATGGGTTGTAAAAAGCATTGTAAAAAGTAATAAAGAACATAGATGGTATTAATATTATATATATTTTCAAGTAGACAATCTGATATATATTAGTAGTTTTTAAATATGAAAGTCAACATAAATGAAATAGTGAGATGAATAACAACACAATTACGGATAAAAACTTTTTCAAGGTTTCAATATTTTCTTCTATTATTTTTTAAAAAAATAATAACTAAACATTAATTTTCTTTTTTAAAAACTTATTTTGCACTGGCAAATTCTTTGTTAAAATATATTTTTTTACTTTGATATTTAATATGGTAGCTGTTTATTTCGCATTCCAAAAATCACCTTTTTAAAAATGATAAGACGTTTTTATTTCTTTATACGACAATAGAAAATGTGTTTTAAAAATGTATTAAGTCTTCTAGGATTATTAACCTGCAAATAATACAATACCATATTGAAGTTAAAATGTAAAAAAATATTTATGTTTTTAAAAATGTATGTATATATTTTTCTTTTGATATAGAAGTACATGACCTGCAACTTTAATGTTTTTTCATGCTTTCACCTCTTTGTGATGGCACAAAAAATAAGTTATACGTTAATATAAACAACTTTTTCTCAAATACTTTTTTACTACTTGTTATATATCACAGTGGTTATATTTTTCTATTTAAAAACAATTCATTATTGTAAAACTTTATATATATAAAATTTATTTCTATAAACAAATTTATAATATAGGCCAAAATATAAACATTATTTATATAATAAATATATAGATAAGCTAAAAGAAAAATATTAAAACAGTAAAAATACAAAAATTAATTTGACAAATCATAACAGAAAAGCAGATAGATAATTTACTTTTAAAAGCTATATATATCAAAATATTGAAAAAAAAAAGAAGAAATAAAATAGTAATAATATATATATATATGAGCAGCTTATCCCACTTTTCACATGAATTATATTAAACCACTAAACATCACATTATCACCATTCTATATGCTTACACAATCTATTTACACAGAGGCAAAACTCTCCATACAATAGCATTACTCAGTGCAAAGCAGAGTAATCAATGGATGCAGGAAGATTTGTGCATAAAATCACTATCTATTGCCTACTCATCTAATATCCCCCCCAGACTAGTTTCTAGCTTATGGCTTTCGTTAATAAGGAACCTTGCATCTATTAATTACTCTGGCTTGCACTGAGTGGCACTCAGAGAGTCTTGCCTCTATGAATTATATTAATTAGCTTTAATTGGGAATGATTCACAATATAAATGATAAATCAATTGTAATATGTTGGCTTATTATATAACTAAGCTGCACATAAATATAAACATTGTACTAAACTGTATATAGTTTGTTCAGAATCATAATAACTAATAAATGCAACAAATAGACACAAAAGTTACAAAAAAAACTCTCTATTTCTACTTTTTTATATTTTTATTAATAAATCGATTCGACTATTTTTCTGCAATAGAAAATAACAAATATTAAAAGTAGTTAAAAAAATCTATGATGTTATGTTGCAGTCTTTAACTATATTATTGGCTACCTATGAAAAACACTTTTCATCAAGTAAGATGATTTTGGTGGTTATCTCTAAAACAACTCTTTGAAACATAATCTGCTGTATTTAGATGTAAATGTAATGCTTTAAGAATACCAACCATTAACTGCTTTATTTCTTCAACATACGTTCCATCCAAATAATGACATAATAATTTCTGGCCACATTGTTGTGGAAACCATTTCCAGAACTAAGTGTGGCATGAAAGTTTCCATTTATTTAATGAAATATTTATATCTGTCCAAGATTATCAGTATTTTTATCACTTATTTACATAACAAATAATTTTTGCTTTCTTGCACATAATTTTTGAATTAAATGTTCTTTGCAGCATGAGAAGAGAACTTTGTATTTTATTTTCAAGATTATTCATCATTCTCACTAAATAAATTATTTTTTAGGCCTGCATTGTAAAATATAACTTATGCAGAATTATATCTTCATAGCTATAAATTAATTAGTTTCTTCTAGCTTCTCATATGATTTAAACATATGTGAAATGCTGAATTTTCTGTGAGAGCTACAATAACCACATTCAAATATTTTCAAATGATTGGACAACTTTTAAAATAACTTTTCATTGAGCCATCATTGATTCAATAGGGATATGAAGCTTCTAAGATTAGCCAAGAATTTTAATGTCTTAAAATTCTTTCAGTAATCTTATATTGTAATGTTTTTATTTATATATATTTACTGATTGGTATTTTGAAAGCAAGATTCAAAGAATGCAGCTATTAAACAGCAATGTTGCATTACAAGTTGATTGAAGAAATAAAAGAAGCAATGTTAGCATCAGTACATAAGCTATAAAGTGCATAGTATAAGCTGTGTCATTTAAATTAGCTAAGCAATAAAACCAACATTTTATTTTCAGCAATATTTTCTACATCTTAATAAAAGAATTTGAAAATTAAGTCAATATCAATTTGTTGGCAATCCACATTTTTGTTATTAAACTTTGAAATAATTGGAATGAAAAATTGACAATATTTGTCAGTGTTGAAAATTTTCATTTCTTTAAATCAATCATAGCTATAATTTTTTTATCACTGTTTGTATAGTACCTAATAATCAAAGTTACCATACTCTTCTAATGCTCTTAAACTAGAAACCATTTCTAATGCAAATACAGTTTTATTACTATTGAAATGTTGCTCTAGTGGGTAAGTTTTGTAATCAACAATTTTATGTTCATATAATATTTGATTTGCATAATTGTTGAAGCTAGTCAACTTTTTTTACATTTTATGTTCTTATATCATTTATATAAATAATGAAACATTCAATTTTAATTTAATTGTCAATCTATTTTTGAAAACCAGAATTAATGAAGTGCAGATAACTGAATAAGAATCAAATCTCCACATTCATATAGTCAATAGAAATTTTCTATCCATACAGTTTGCTTTTGTATTATTGATTCCAGTTTTTTATCAGGTACATTTTATTTCTGAATGATGAATTTCAATTGTCTATGACTTTTCAAAAAGTCCTAAATATGTTTTATTTCCATATAGCAAATGATCTAAGTAACTAATTCATTATTTTTCTCTTTTTATTACTGTTTTTTTTTTTAGCAGCTTATAATTTTGAACCATTTATATAATATAGTGAATATATACTAAAAATATACTATATGTACTGTAACCTTCAAATGAGTGGTCATCACACCCTCTGTCACCATAATGACTATGGATTTTTTGCACACCACAGAGTATGACTCCTCTTATTTATAGACAAAATATAATATAAACACAAATAATAAATATCAGGATCTTATCAAAAATCCTATATAAGATTCTTATTGAAATCTCAGCATCTTATTAAATTTAGATTCACATCCTGGGTTCCTTATGTACATTTTAGGCTTGATGTTTATACTTGATATAAGAAATTATTATTGTATTATACATTTGAATATTATTAAATGCAATAACTATTTAAGTTCTTACACACTAAATATTTTCTTTTCTTCTTATAATTCTGTAATCTTATATCTTATGTTTTAATATGAATGAAAAAGTGAAAATATAAAATACTTAAGTATCTGAATACTTCAGATAATTATTTGGCTAGCAATAAAACACTCTTCAAATATTTAAAATTCTTCTCATATGAATATGCATCTTCATACAATCTATAGATACATCTTATTCTAATATTTCCATGTATGAACTTGCACCGAGTAATGAAAAATAAAATAATGCAGCAGGTAAAAAAGCTATCCACTATATCATTACGTGCACTTGTAATAATGATATATCAACATAATATTTATTTTAAAATAATGCAAGTGTTAAATAAATGATAAATTGAATAAGCAAGTTGAATGTGATTTTTAAAATGTACTCCCATATACAATAATATTTAATAAAGCTTTAATAAATTAGATTTTCTGAGTAAATGGATGTGATGAAGGCAATGAAACATAAATTTATTTAATGAATAATAAAATATTTATTTACAATATAATAATATTTGATTGTTTTTTATTCTATTGTGTCAGCTGATTGATGGCATTGATGCTAAGCAAAAACACATACATATAACTTTACTGGTCCCACCCCATTTTTTGTGAAAGAATAAGAAATCATATGGAAACATACATTGTTGCAAACATTCTATTCTAGTAGAATTCCCCATGTGACAAAACCTTCCTCCTCCCTTCCCACAAACTTTACAACTACATCGCAGCATATGCATGTGCTTTTGCATATAAATAGCACCATCAAGCGGCTGACATGATAGAATAGAAAACTACCTAATATTTTAATACAAAAAAGATATTTACAAGAGGCAGTAACTTTAATATTACTGATTACCATTAACATAAACATTTGTCTAATTTATAATAAAACATATTCCCTTTTTAATAAATCCCTGTAAAATTATAATTATGATATTTACATTATACTTTAAGAAGTTCTCACACTTTTATTTAAGATACTAACCATCTAAAAATTTATTACACAGAATATCACATATATATCTCTATACACAGGTGACTGAAGATGATATTAAAACTACAATAACAGTGATGTTTAAAAATTAGTGATGTCATATAATTTTAATGCCATTGTAAAGATAGTTAAATATTATGCAAATGTAATCATAAAGGTTTAAATTTATTAATAAACATAAGGGTGAAATAATAAAGGAGCTCAATACTAACAATAAATGAACATCTTTAAAATACAATTGTAGTAGAGTTAACAGAAACAATTGCATAAATAGACCTGTTTTTAACTGTTCTCACATAGTAAAATACACACCACTAATGCAAAGCTAAAGGCAAAATGGATGGTGAGAAATATATAAATAGCATCTGGTAACTTGACCTGGCAGTGCCAAAGCAAATAAACCACATTCTTTCTCTCATGTAAAGGCTTAACAAATATAGTAGAAATGGAAACTATCCAACTAAATGCCAAAATTGATACCTGTTACCAAACAGCATATCAATTAATAAATAAACAAGGCATGCATTTGTTAATAATAAATGAACATATGACCCACAGACATATCATATGCATAGTAACACATACAATTTGTCTAAAAATATATGCACACCCATGGATCATAATTGTAAAGCAATATCAAACATTAAGAATTTTTAGCTATCTCAACTCCCACACCAACTTCCAAAATATTGCATTCATATACATCTAATATAGAAAAGCTGTTTTCTACCTTATTCACAGAAATCATCATCATCAACCATTATCAACACACTGCAGGATGAAGATCTCTGCAAGTTCAATCCATCTTCTCTGATCTTTAGCTTCTCTTCTCCACATCACCCCTGCACACTTTCTTATTTCATCCATCCAACTCACATGTGGTCCCTTTCTGGGTCTTTTACAATCTCTTGGAATCCAGTTTAAGATTTCAATTGTTCATCTATTAACATCTCTTCTAGCAATATGTCCAGCCCAACTTCATTTCAGTCTTAATTTTTTCAATGAGGTCAGTAACACCTGTTTGTTCTCTTACCCATACATTGCATTTTTGATCTCTTCATGTTATTCCCAACATGCATCTCTCCATACTTCTTTGAGTAGTCTTAAGTCTCTGTATTATTTTTCTTTTAAGTGTCCAAGTCTCAGATCCATAAGTAACAACTGGCAAAACACATTTGTTAAAAACCTTTTTTTTCAAACACATAGGCATATTTCCTTTTAGTATGAAATTATTTCTACCAAAAGCACTCCAACCAAGTTTAATTCTATGTTTAATTTCATCCATTATGTTTCCATCTATATTAATAATCTGACCAAGGTATTTGTAACTGTTAACTTCTAACTCAGCGTAATCAATCTTTATTTTCATATTTTGAGAAAATCCATTAAACATTACTTTAGTCTTTTTAACATTTATCTTTAGTCCTAATTTCCTACTTTCATCTGATAACTCCTGCAACATTTCCTGCAGCTCTAAAGCATTATTTAAAAAAACAACTACATCATCTTCAAAATCTAAATGACTTAAATAATGTCCATTTACTTTCACTCCTTTAGCTTTTCATTTTAATTCACAAAATACTTCTAGCAGCACTGCTGTAAAAAGTTTTGGGGATATGGAGTCATCGTCTTACACCCTTCTCAATGTTGACTTTCTCAGTATCATTATGTAATCTAATTGTTGCTGTTGCATTTTTATAAATATTCTTTAAAATATGACAACATCCTGGATCTATACCTTGATGATCCAATGCTTTAATCACTGAAGAAATGTTTATAGACTCAAATGCCTTTTCATAATCTACAAATCCAAAGCATTGCCTTTTCTATAATTTCTCTCAATACCTAGATATTATTTACTGTACTAAAATCATTTTTAAATCCAACTTGTTCTCTTGGTTGGTGGAAATCCAATGTTCTCTGTAGACAAGTTGTAATTATCTTGGTAAAAAATTTGTATAAAACTGATAAAAGGCTGATAGGTCTGTAATTTCTAATATCTACTTTATCACCTTTTTAAAATATTAATATTAATACTGCATTTTTTCAACCACCTAGTATATCTTTATCATTTAGACATTTGGTATATAACTTTGCTAAAAAAAATTTTTATTTCATTTGCTTCTTTTAATATATCAATTACAATTCCATCATTACCTGGAGCCTTTCCTTTTTTAGTACCTTTAATTGCATGTCTCACTTCTTCATTTAAAATTCTGGGCAATTCAGAAGATGTAATAGATATATGAGGTACTTGTTCTTTATTACTATATAATTCTTGATAAAATCTTCTAGCCATTTTATAATGTCATCTCTCTTTTTAGTAATAATTCCATTTTTTGCAGATATAAATTTCTTACCAATACCAAAATGTTGTTTTACACTCTTGAGACTTTTATTCTCTTCTACAGCTTTTCTAGTTAGTTCACAGTTATACTTCCTTATATCATTTTCAACTCTTTTCTGCACCATTTTACAAAATTCGAGATATTCAATCCTTTTTAATGCATCATTTTTGTATATCTTTATATTTCTTATTTTCTCCAGTAAATTTTCTAGTCTCAGTAGAAATTTTATTGGTCAATTGCTGCTTTTTTCTGCCAGCTATCTTTGTTGCAGTTTTTAAAAGTGTATCAGTTATTTTCATATTAATTTCATTCAAATCTGAATCATGTTCAAAATCTACTAATACTTGAAACCGATTTGTAAGTTCTAATTTAAATTCATTAGAATGTTTCTGAAGATTAGGCATATCAACTGTAAATATTATTTTTTTTAATAACTTTTCTCTCTGTAGTTTACATTAACATGTATCTTACATCTTACTAATCGATGATCACCTCCTGTGCGCAGAAATACATTTTATTATATCGGAATATAAATTCTGAAAACTTAATAATTTATAATAAAAAAAAATCTTTTATCTGTATATTTTTTCTTACCAAATCCACCTTATAGTATACTGCATATAAAATAATAATTAAAATGCATGAATGATATAATTATAATAATACAATAATAATAAGCATTTATCAATTTCATAAAACAATAAATATACATTACCCTGGTTTTACTCCATCTAACTAAATTGAGGGTTGAAAGTTCTTTCATTATTTAAAGTAAAAATAACCTTCTTTCATTAAGGAGTCCTTTTGTTGTTCCGTTTAACAAAAATTAATATAGCACAGTTTTATTAATGTAGAGGAAAGAAATGATCAAGCAAACATTTGAAAGCAAGAGTTTCTTGAAAATCATTGCCTGCAATTTTAATTTTAAATGAAGAGGAAAAGAGAGCAGGTACAGTACAATGAAAATTGAACAAGTCACAAACAGTTCCATAATAAAATTGAGACATTATTTTGGCAATATTAAAACATGACAGATTCATAGTACTCATGTTGTTAGTGAGTATGCTGTAGCATTTAAATGTACTATGCTAATTTATTTAAAGTAGTAATTTAAATATTCCATTTGTCAGAGTTGGATGCTATTTTGTTTTTTATAAATGGCTTGGTTTTATTAGCAATAAATCATGTCTCTTTTATTTTACATTGTATATCATCTCGCTTCATGCAAACAATTTTAACATTTATTGGATCAAAAATGGGCCAAACTTTTGCCTGTATTCCAAGAAAATGGATTTACATTCTGGGTTATTTTTAGCTCTCTTATACAAATATTTGTGTTGGTGATTGATGGCTATAATTGTCATTGACTTCCCAGAGTATACAGATTTGTTATTGCTGCACTCAATTTTATACATGATCAGAGGTGTTTGAACAGAGATGTTTGTTCCTGAGATATTTTGCTTTTAGTATTATTTAGTAGTTTGTACAAATTAGTGGGGGGATTCTAAGACTTATAATATATATATAGTATGAACAATTGTTGTGGTTGTTTTATTATAGAATTTTTTAATTATTTTTATTAAAGTATTTCTATAGTAGCCTATATTGCATAAATCATTTATATAGGTCTCTATGTCAGCTTTCCAATCTGCTTCATATTTACAGAAGCTAACACTTCTATTTTTTATCCAGTGAGTTTGTGTATCATAGGTGTGAAAGAATGAGGGGAATGTATCACAAATTTTGAATGACTTGATGATCATTTTGAAATTTATTAAGTTTTTGTTTTATTGAATGTAAAAACATAAAAACTTCAAACCTCAGGACCTGTTTTCTTATTCAATTGCCCATTGGAGTGTGAAATTTTGCTCTAATTTTTACCATAGTTTTATGATACATTTATCTGGCACACATCTTAATATGTCATCAACATATTGTTTATAAATAATATTGGGGTCTTTATCTAAACATTTGGGAATAGTGTCCTCTTCAGCTTTAGCTGGTGTTAAACTGCATATGATGCTTTTTATATGAAAACCCATGCATTTGTATGATATTGATCAGTTGCCTATGTAGTATTATACAATTATTGCTGCAAGAAACTGAGTACAACTCTCAAAATGGATGATGGTAATAATTGATGTTCTTTCCTTTAAAAAATTTTCCAAAAATAAACATTTTTAGGAGGTTTGGCACTTTTGAGTTTCTTTTTATCGAAACTGAAAAAATACTTTTGGGAGTACTTGTATTTTAAAATTATAAATCATCACTATCACATTAGTTAATATTATATATTTGAATTAAAATTTTTATTTGAATTTTATTAACCATTCAACTTATTATTTATTTGAACCAAAGTTTTTACAGTACACATCTTCAAGATCTCATTACATATATGTGTATATGTTTGCTTGTATATAGTTAGTATTTGAGTTCAAACCCATCTTTCATTTAACATAAATATAAATACTGTACAAGAAAAAAATTACCAGTACAATATATATATATATATATGTACTTAAAAATATGTAATAAAAACTGTTATGGTATTATCACTGCAAAGGGCAGATAACTACTTGCCATCCTGTATTTAAAAAATGGTAAAACACTGCAGAATGTAACTCTTTATCAGCGAATTTGTCAATTGGTTTATATTAGTTTGACAATTAGACTCTTAATACATGGTTTCTTCTTGGTTTTGATCATATATATTGTAATAGTAAACATTTAATAGTAATAAGGTTTAAACCAGAAACCAAAGATATGCAATGATATATTAAACACATACAGTAAATCTTTAATACCAAATAAATAATTAAATTAGATAAAAGTTGAATGATAAGGGGAGATCTAGTTTTTTGAATTTTTGGTAATTTCCAACATAAATACTTGTTGCAACTGGCAAAAAATGTAAATGCGGTTCCATCTAATAAATATGACTTGCTTCCAATCATCTGTTCTTCAGTTCTTAAACTTTTGGAATAACCATTTCTGTTTGAAATAGCTGAAAAATAAAATATTCTGCTTGTGAAATCATTATATGAACAGAGATTTTTTTCACTTTAGTTTTAATGTTTTTAACTACAATTTTTATGATATGCTGTGGTTCCTAATAGGTAATAATGATTTCTGTTTATGGTTAGTTCTATCATGTTTCTTGTTTTATCTTGATATAATACAAAGCTCTTAAGAATATCAATTTTCAAATATTAAACAAGCATCACATTTCATTTATATTTCAGATAATCAACAAGATTTGACTATAGGTTATTAATAGTGTTAATTTGACTCATTTTATATTCAAATTGATATTTCTTCACTCTTAAAACTAAATTAATTTTTGATTAAATAATTAGCCATTTAACAAATGGCTAATTTTTTTTACTACTATATATATAGATACACAATAAACTTGAATCAATTTATCTGATCACTTCAACAGAGAATGGAAATATTATTTGATCAAAGATTATGTAATCATAATATCAAACTGAAAAACAAACATTAAATGCCTTAATTTACCTAGCAATAATAATAATAATTATTATTTTTTCTCTTTTTAATGTAATCTATAAAAAATTGAAAATTAATAATGAAAGTTTGCAAAATTCTGAAATAAAATAATTTTTTATTACTTTAGATTTAAAGCACTTTATCAATCCTTCTTAAATTTTATACATAGATTTTTTAAATTGTAACAGCTAATCCATTGTTTAACATAAATAACTAGTTTAAACTATACATAGCAGTGACCTTTATTCCATTACTTTAGAATCAACATTATATAATGCAGACTAAATTTACTTTTGAAAAATTAGATGTACTTTGTTTTGTTAAAAATTTCCAATTCATTGAACTCTTTTTGTAAAAATCGAAAAAAATTATTTGAATTCAGTTATTATTATTTTATCTAAGTGAATTAATGAATTACTGTAAATTTATTATATATGTTAATCAGCTATTCTAAAATTTCTAATTACTAATAAAAATACTTTGTTTAAAAAAAATTCTAATTTTTGAAGATGTGAGAGCATTTTTAATTCAGTTTCAGTTTTTTATTTTAAAAGTCATTCTACCAGTTCCATTTTTTATTTTTCAGCTTTTAGACGATTCACTACAAAATAAAATAAAAAATTAGTTACTTCTTAGCAAAGAGTTAATGAATTTTCTATTGTAGACATTCTCTTTTTGTTACATTTTTGTCCTTTTTATTATTTACATTCAGCATGTTTTTTCATCATTATGCTCTATTTTTAATTTTCATTTTGACTTTCATGTAAATAGTCAGGTTCTGTGAGTATTGGATATTATTGCTTTATAGTCGTGAAATCAACTTTCAATTTTCACGATCATTAGATGAGAAGGTGTAATACATTAATTCTTGTACTATTAAAGAATATAATTATATAGTTAGTTATTCAGGAACTCCCAATTGAGTTTTATTATTTTACTCAGCTACAAATTGATCCAGGAATTTTAGCTTTGATACTCCCTTGCACTAATCTTCACAAGGCACTGCTTTTCTTTTTTCAAAAGAAGTACAAGTCAGGTTTACTTTCAATGTTTTGGATAATTTTATCACAATTTTGGCTTGTTTACTTTACATTTAGTGAAGTTATAATTATAATATAAGGTTTAATATGCTACCTTAGCACTTTCAAGATTTAGTATTTAAATCCAATACTCATAGCTTTACAAAGGAAGTCTGTTGTGAATTGTCATAGTTGTATGCAAATGAGCTTGAATTTTTAATTAATTAGTCAATTGTTTGGAGAGAGCAAAGCATGGCTTTCTTCTATTAATGCACTGAGGTCTTTGCTATGTAAAAAGCTTCTTGGACCTTTATTTTGGCATCACCCTTCTCTGTGCAAATTATTTGGGCAGAACTGGGTTCAAATACATGGCCTATACCTGCTTAGTAGTCCCAGAAGATCGATGTTCCTTCATTTTTATTTTTTACTCTATTATATGCATACCTGTGTTGGTAAATTCTTGTATTGATGTTAGCCCAATTCAAGATCATTTACATACATGTACAACAATTCACAACAGTCTTCATTCATAAAACTATGAGTATGGAATTTGAATACTAAATCTTGAAAGTGCTAAACTAGCATAATATAAACCTTATATTATAATTATAGCTTCATTAATGCATGCAAAAAAAATGCATATTTATAATTACAATTTTTATTGGTGAAGAGAAAAAACAATTTATTTTTTACATTTAGCTAACTTTATTATTCACCTTTTGTAGTTTCATTAATATTTCCTCCATACATTCTAAGAAAATCCTGCTATATTCATATCCTTTTTTCAATTTTGTATCATACATTTCAAAAATGTGAAGTTGGACTCTTCTATTTCACTTTTTCTTTTAATTTTAAATGTTTTTTCCTATTCTTTCAAATCTTACTTGAACTGAATTGTTTCTTATAGATTAGTTGTACTTTTCTGATATCCTAATGAAATAAGGCTTCAAAAAACTTTTGAAGTATTATTTACATATACAAAACAGAAATCTATGCACTCTGGTTCAAATTTCTAACACAAATTCTGCACGATTCCTTAATACTAAGAATAAAGATTTAGAATAATGATAATAATTGAAAAGGTAACAAACTTTTCTTATATTACTGTAATTAATAAATATGTGCTTAGATGCTATCATAAAAAAGGCTATTAATAACTACATAGTTACTGCAGCTTAGTGCTTTTGAGAGATACATATGACTTCATATTCATAGCATTGAGATTAGCATGAGCAGACACATTTACATATATGAAGCGATTACATTCATATCGGCCTTTCAAGCCAAATTGTGCAAACGCTTTTGCGAGTGTTAAATAATAAATGAATACCGTCTGACCAATACAAGATATAGAATTTATGCAGGAATAAAAGGAATCCTCTTATTCCTACGACTCAAATATTTATATATGAGCAAATCTGAAGTACTGGCACAGAAGGTGTGACTATAGAACAGTCACTTTAAATTACTATATATATAACGTATGAATGAATGACACCGATGAAATTTACTAGAATTTACTGAACGTCATTTCACTGAAACTTAATCATATATATAAATCAGCATTTATTTTTATAGCGTCTGTATACAATTGTAATTACATTCATATCGGCCTTTCATATCGGCTTGAAAGGCCGATATGAATGTAATTACAATTGTATACAGACGCTATAAAAATAAATGCTGATTTATATATGAAGTGAGTATATTTGAATATATGGCACATTTCTTCAACAGTGGAAAAAAGAATTCCTGCCTATTCATGACATTAGGGTTGTTGTATAAATGACATGCCTCTTTAAGTTTTCACTTGGTATCATTTTACTGGATGACTCATTGTGTTTTGATGATGAAGGAAGATAGACTTGTGTTCAAGGTTGTTTGTAGCTCTTTTATAGAAGTATTTGTGTTGAGAGATTCTTGAAGAGAGGCATGCATGCGATTCACCATAATAGATAGTGCTACATTATGTTTGGGAGCATGAAATTTTATATTTGTTGTGAGCGGTGTGATTGTTATGGAATCTATTATTAGATTATTTATGAGTCTGTTTATTGTGGGAAGAATGTGATATCTTACTTGATGGATTTGTGAGCAGATTTTAGTTAAATTTTTGGCTACACGTTATGTATAGAGCACTGTTCAAAACTTATCATTTTTGGGTGAGTTTGTTTGTATTTTATTGTAGAACTTAATGACTCTCCTTATGAGATCTATATGTTTGATGCCTATCCAAATGCCATGTCATAAAAACTGATAAGTTTCTGTTAAATTGCAATCACTATTTGTTCTCACAGTCAAAAAAATAAGTTCTATAGTAACAAGGAACTAGAAGCTAGCATGTTAAAAATGAAAGAAATTCTTGAAATTTTATTTTATTTAATTAATGTAAACTTTTTCTTAATACTGCTAGATAGAATGAATGATGATAAAAATCTAATATTTAACAATTATGTTCTGACATTATTTAGTATACATTATAATGTCTAAAACTATATATTAAATGTGTAACAAAAAACACCATTTAATACCAATCAATATTTCTTAAACATGAGATTGAGACTGGTCACACATTTGATCCAACTAATGTAAAAGTAGTTTGTGTTAAGAAACAACAAAAGGCAGAAATTTATGGAAGTGTGGTCAGCTAAAGACCCCCACTTGATTGATAAAAATAATATGCAAATTCATAAAAGTGAGAATTGAGATCTATGGAATAGTGGAATGCTATGAATCTGACAGATAAAGTTGAAAATATGCTCACCATGTAATGTATGGTTGAAAATAAAGTATCTATTCTTGTTACAGATTTAATATGTAGTCTTAGATATTAGAATTGGCATAAGAAAAGAGAAATTTAATCTTATAAATTTATATATATATATAAATATTGTATAAATTTTTATAAGATATTTAATTACCTTTTTTTTGCGAAAGAGAATTACATGAAAGCATTCTTAAATAGGAAAACACATGCCACCTAATAAACCTTATATTACACTTTTGTCTGTTTGGTTGAATATTATCACACATATTTTTTGTAACACTATACTATTATGGAAATTGTATTAAGTAATTTATCTTATTGGCAATTATGATTTAGATGTGTATTAATTAAAATTTAACAAAACTTAATTATTTTTTAGATTCAGCATACTTCAAAATATAATTAGATTCCATATTTCAGTAAAAGGAATAATAGATTTTTAAAATATATAATTATGTCAAAGCATTCATCACGAAGTGAGCCCGGGCTGGCTGTTTGGAAAGCAGCTATGCTTACCATTGGCTACCAACGCTTGACAAATATATAATTAGTTATCAAAATAATCACTCTTCATGTGATAACAATGTTTAAGTAACAAAGCCAAATATTATTTTTCTAGATTTCATCTGTTTATTTCAAACTGTATTCATTCAAAAATGATTAATGGCAGGAGAAATTGATATTTTTATATGAAATAATTGAAGTGCCTCCATTATTATCATTGGTCAGGGGAGGGGGCAATTATTAAACTATACAAACTTTATATGTTTCTACTAATAATGTTTCCATACAAATATTATATCTGAAATATATTTTTAGAAATTCTAAGGTGTTAAATAATTATTACCTCTAGTTTTGCCTTTTATAGTTGTTGGAACTTCTTATAAATTCCCAAACAATCATTTGATTTTTTTTTATTGTTTCTTTATTAGAATGATAATTGGATATAAATTTTACTCCTAATTATTTATGATAATAAAATATAAAAATTTTATTAATTAAAATCTTATCAACATTATTTCTGAAAAGTACTAACATCAAATTTCTAATAACATGCTATTTGAATTTATCAGAAAGTTATGACTTGGCTATTTTTAATTAGTAAACTATAAAGCAAATATATTAACAAATCTTTCTAATATGTTTTGAATGATCATTGCTGGCTAAATCAAATACACCTGGGTCTCGTTTTATGCGGATTATTTTAATGCAATTTTGAAGTTATGCGATTCATGTTTCTTTTTAATATCTTTCAAATTTCACTATATTTATTAGATATCAAGAAATTTAAATTATTAATAACTTATTTTGACTTGAAATACTTTTTTTTCTTTCAAAAATATAACATTATATTAGCAGCTAATGTGAATATGGCCTGAAGCTGTATTTAGAATAAATAACCTACTTATACTAATGAGAAAATAATAATAATAGATTTATATTTACATATAAAAATATCATAATAAATATTCAAAAATTTTAAACTTTTAAAACGTATTTTGTTAGATATAACAGAAATAAATAATTTTTTAGATTGTTGAAATAAATAATAAAGATTTTATTGATTTTGTAAACTAAAAATAATCTTTCTAATGATAATGTATAATCTTTTTGTTTTGATTGCGATCTCATTTTTTAAATATAGACACAGAAAACCATTAACACAGCACAAGACTGAAGGTAGCGCTAGCTGTACATCACATCACAAATCTGATTTCTTACCAGTTCACAAATAAATGCATATTGTCAAATAGCAGTAATGATCAAAAAATGATTAAAATATGTATGAAAAAATGTAAAATTAAATACTGTAGTTAATAAAAAAAGTTTGTCTTATATTAATTTTTTTCAAATATTTGAAATTTTTTATTAGTCATACTTTATTTCCTTATTTTTTTTAATGCAAATTTTAAAGCAATTTTTCCTTGTTGCTTTGCTTTTATAAAAAATACAGAACCTATACCTTATTTTTCAAGGTAAGTTAAGTCTATTTTTGTGTGATTTCTTTTGTGTGCATTTTCTGAGAAACCTATCTACCGCATAAAACGAGACCCAGGTGTACTTAAAATTGATTGTATAAATCTGCAAAATGTTTTATTTTTGAATCATAATCCAGAATTCAACTAAAAAAATTATATAATTCTTTCTGAAAGTATTTTAACTATGTTCCAAAATAATGTAGGAAAATTAAAGATACAGAAGTATTTGTTTATATTGCAATAATTTACATTACAAATGGTTTTTATTTGAAGATCCAGAAAAATAGTGTAAAGATTGAATTAATTAGTATCTTATCACAATAAAAATGCATTAAATATTTTTGTATTTTAACTATAATACATATGTGCAATATACATACATTGCATATATGCATTGATATTTTACTATATATAAATAAATAAAAAATCTACTTATTTTTAAGAGAAAATAATAAAAACATTTAGCATATTAAAAAACACAAATGTTTGTGTATTCTGTATAAAAATAAGAACAATTAAAAATTATCTTATCACATCACCTCCTCCCCTATAGTTTTACCTTTAGCAACTTTCAAATTTAAAAACATACTTTTAAAGTGAATAATTTGCTATAGTAAAATGAGACAACAATACAGTAGAGTTTCAAGCTGTGCTATATTTTGTTCCAAGCTCCCCTTGCATGCAATGAAAATAGTATATAATGGCTTACCTTTTGTTGATAAAGAATGATTAGAATGGAATGCATATTATTTATTATACTGTTAAGGGTACATTTCAGCATATATATATTGTACCTTTACTTCTTGATATGTAAAATAGTTTAAAATACAACTAGCTCAGTTACATTATTATGCTTAATTAAAATTTGCATATCTATCTTTAATATACTTTTCTATTATTATATCTTAATTAAATTTATTATCAATCATCAAAATCAATATAGTTCTAGATTATACTAATTAAATAAGTATTTATAAAATTATGAGACTGCGAAGTAAAGTTACAAAGTAATAAGCAGATTTACACTGAGTCAATATCTCCCAAGATACTGTCTCAATGGCATAAGAATACTACCACTACCTTATCATTTTACCACTACATTTATAGCATTCTTATGACTTTTAAATGAAATAAATTATCTTTAATAATACTAAATAATTCCTAACTTCTAACTTAAAATATAATTAAATAATCTCAGGTTCTTCTAAGTTGTTTTAAAATAATAATAAATTATGTAAATAAGTATGATGTGGGATTTTATATCAAACTTAAATACACCTAACCTATTTTAATAATAATAATAAATAATACTAATCTTAAAGTGTAATTTAATCTCATCTATTTATGTTATATAATCAATCATTAAATGAATAAACAATCATATGTATATCTTTTATTTCATATGGTATCTTCATTTTAAAATAGATTAAAATCTTATACTTAATAATCTGTGGCAATAAACAATACTGTATTCTTATAATGTGCATTATAATCATCTTATGACCATTGTAATATTTATGTTCATGTCAATCAATTCTTATAAAATGATAGTGAGCAAATATTGTATTCATTTTTTAAAATAACAATAACAGATTCATTTTGTGCAAATATTATGTTTATTTCAAATCATCTGAGGTCAAAATGCTGTGGTGAAAAATAATGAAACTCGACACACTTTTAAAATAAATTAACAAATTTATTTATAAAACTTCAAATAAATTTATTTACACTATTTACAGTTTTAGAATTTATAACAACAAATAAATAAAATAAGAAATACAAATATAAGAAGGTTATACTGTTACTAATTCATGTGCTTAACAAGCAATTATACATTCTTCAAATACTATACTAATAATATTATAGTATGTTTTTTCAAAAAACTTATATTTAAAATAAATGTTAATAAACTTCCATTACAAATAATAATATATGTCAAAATTATTTATGTAGCATGTGTACATAATGTAGCTCTACCTATTAAATAACTACACTAATTAAGTATTACCATTTATAATGTATCATCATATATTTACTTTATTATTATTAGCATTGCTTAATAGCTTTATAAAATTAATGTATCTTTGTAATGTAAAACAAATAATTGACTGTACTTATACTTTACTTAATGTAATTCCTGTTATATGTTTTATCAAATATGCATTACATATCTGTACTGTTCAAATACTATTATTCAAATCATTTATCAATTTTAAATTCATAAAGCATTACATTAGATAAATTGTATGATTCTTTTCTATGTAAAAATCATTATTTTACTTTATGTGTTATTTTAATCCTTTCTAATAAATTTCTATCTATAAAACATATTCTAAACTTATCTAAAATTTCCGGAAAAATAAACATCAATTTTAAATAAATATTCATTATCTAAACTACCTATACTACATTGTCTATACTTAATAAATTTCAATCCAAACATAAGCTTCTACCCATAACGTAACTTAACTTATTTAATATAATAAAATACAAAAATAGAGTCTTTTCAAATCTATTCTTATCTTGCAAATAATAAAATAATTACCTAAATAAAGAATAAATATAATTCTAATACTATAACATAATAAAAATATCAAAATTTATTTATGAAAGAATCATATAATTATTTCTAAGCTTCTTATGTAATGTTGTATCATGTTGACATTATAAATTAAAACTTATGCATATTTTAATAAAATTCGTTGCCAATATAATGTATGTGTTTTCATAAAATATCTATCCATTCATTCTACAACAACATAATATTCAGTTGATCTAAAGAAAAACATATTAAATTCATTAAAAAATCATTATACAATATTTTTACCATAATAATAATAATGTCCAATCTGCTATCCAGCCTTCTTCAGAATTCGCAGCTTCATAAAATAAAAATTATTCACATTTACACTCATAAACATTCATTAGAATATTCCGTGTTATATTAATTATAAAATAAATTTATGTAATTAATTATTATATTATTTTTTAGTTATTATTTAATAAATGTACCTAACCTACTTTTAATAGTTTAATAATATTTTAAATTTTATGTTAAATAAATAAAATAAAAGTTCATATTACGTATTCCAGCGACGACTTTTGTTCTACCATAAAAGTTCCAACAAATATCCTACGTATAAAGTCAATAGAACACTATTTCCTGTTCCGTTGTATCACGTTTTTCTTGAAAGTTTATATAAAAAAAAAAAAAAATGGTAACGTTCTTTTTTTTAAAAAAATAAGTTCCCATAAGAAAACAAAATAAAATTAAAAAATAGTTTATAAGTTCTGGATCCAGTTCTTCATAGATTATTATTTAAAATTATTATTTCTAAATTAATTTATAGTTTATAAATTATTTTTACATTGAATTATTTTAATCAACTTGGCTTGCTTAACTTAGTTTGACTTGATTTGGACATCCATGTATTACTTGCGCATTTTTCAAAAACAATATATCTAGGTAAGAATCTATTTTTCCATCTATAACGTCCTGCGTTTTAGATTACTTCAATATAATACTTTTATTATATTACGATTTTAAATAATCATATTTATAATCTATTTGCCTTTTCAAATCGTCAATATTTAGTCTTTTAAGCACAAAGACCTAACAAGGCATGTATTTATTAAAATTACTACTTCTTATATCTTTACTTAAGATATACATTTTATTTTTTTAAAAATCTGCAAAAATACTTTCTTTCTATAGAAATATTCATATTTCTATTAAATATTTATCTATAATAAACAATAGTAATTCAAACTTTTTAATACTATTTATAGTCCAAAATACTACTTTTCTCCATCTCGTAGTTTTATGTACTAATTCAGCGTCTATTATTTCTCTAGCATAAAGTTTTTGATATATTTCTCCGATATGTGATGTTTCCATGATTATTCGTACGTAAATTGAGTTTCAATATTGAGAAGACCAATAGGGAATTATTAAGTTTCTACTGCATACTTATCATTTTAAAAATTATAAAATTATATACAATAACACTCTTATGATTTTAACACTGATTTTAAGAGCGTTTATAAATTTACTTGACTATTTTCTCAATAGCACGATTAACTTAGAAATTTAATTACAGAGAGAGAGCCCCCCTCAACAATTGAATCCAGCTTTTATACTAGCAGAAACTCCTTATCTGATTGGTACATTTAAACAATCAAACTTTCTAGCTTATTTACATATTTATCAACTCACTATTAAAAATAAAATAATGACTTATTTAATATTTAATATTTATTACATTATTACATTTTTTTAAAATAATTCTTATCGTTTATTCAAATCTATCAAACATTTTTTAAAATATTCTTTCTCACTTGATTTAAATCTTAACTTTTATAAGACAATATTTTTAAATCAGATTTTATATTTTACATTAATATCTTTATTTTTTATCTCGTGATAACTCACGTATTATTTATAAATTTCACAACATAATTTTAAAATAGTTTTTGCAACTTTATGAGAAAGCTTCCAAGCATGTGTGTGCGTATCTCTAATTAACATCTGTTTTTTTACAATACAAGAAACGCTTCCCATAATCTAAAAATAACTTAACAATTGCTTTTTTAAAATAAATATTTATTTTTTAAAAATAAATAAGATATTACATCAGATTTTAAAATAATTATTTGATATGATTAAAATCAAATATTAATCTCAATTTAAATACTTATAATTTAAAATATTTTTATTCACTTTTAACATATATTTTAAATTAAATAAATATCTTTGTCTAATTTTAACTTGTCTTTTAAATACTTTAGCTTTAAACATTTGTTATTAAATTTATTAATGCAGTATTACATCATAATCATCATCATTTTAAATATCCTCTCAATACCAACACAATTCACATATCAAATATTCATAGATTGCTTTAATTAAACTTATGGTAACATTACCACAAGCAAAGTCAACATCACATATTTAAAATACTTCTTAAATTTAAAATTTTCCACTAGATTAACACAAAACTTAAATGGTGACCCATACAAAAGGGCACATATTCCCCTCCTTCGGATAAAATTTTAAATTTAACCTCCATCTTTAACATCTTTACTCCACATTGATCAATTTTATCTTTCTTATCATCTAAACATTATAATAAATTATTCTATCACAAAGTTTTATAAAGTATTGAAATATCATTTTAAATCTCACTAAGCAAACACTTTTAAATAAACTACAATGACTTTCTTTTACTTTATGGATTAAGTTTCACTTCTCCCTCTTTATCTTTCAATTAGGTTACCTTCATTTCTCTAATATTTCTACAAATATCAAGTATTTAAATTCTTTTAAATACACCTTTACATAAGCTACTAAAAATACATATTATTATAGTTAATACTATATTTTAAACTACTCTATGTATTTTATTTATAACTTATTGCTAACTTCATTAGCAATCTTATATATTATCATTTAACAAATCTACATATTTCTCTTTTAAAGAGATTAACCTGATCCCTTAAGATTAATCAATTTTATGATCACTACCACATTATACGTTACTCCTTCATAAGATCCACTTATAGGTACTTTAAACACATGAGTTTTATACTCTCTAACCTTATTATTTAGCTTTTTGCTTTAAAATATCTATTGTAATAGCTAACTCCACCTTTATTTAGTCATTCTGACAAAACTTATTTCTTTTAAACTATCATTTACATATTTTTGTAAATTTCTTCAACTAAAACTTTATTCACTATGCTAATTTATTATATAATAAATTATTTCTTTATGTCAAGCATTATATTTAAACATGACATTAAAATATTTATTCATATTACTTTGAACTTATAACTCACATCTCAGATGGAAATGGAATTAAGCTCCTTGCATTATAAGTTCCCTTTTCCCCATCTGGTGTGGTTAACATAAACGCATTCTCTCCTACTTTGCAAGATATTCTATATGGACCTTCATATAGACTAAGAAATTTTTTAAATTGATTTCTTTGTAGGTTGCTAACATAGAAATATCTTATGTTTGTTTTACAAAGCCCAAAAAAAAAATAATATAATACCATAATACATTATCAAACACACATATCTTCTTTAAGAATTACCTGTCTTAATTATTATATATCTTCTTCTTTAAATCTAAACTTTAATTCTCTTTCTTCTTTCTTAAATCTCACCTTAACTTTTCCTATCTTCTTACCTTTATTAAGATTATTCTCAAGAAAATCTGTTATAAATTTCTCATGCTGTGGATATTTAAGTCTTACTTTTATCTTGCTTAAATTTTTATTCCAATTAAGTTTTCCATTTATAACTTCATCATTAGATATTAAGTTCCTAATTCCTTCAAATAATATTTCTTTTAAAATATCAGCTTGTACATGAATATTTTTATCATTAATAATACATTTAGATATCACTTCTTGCAGTTTATTCTTAAATTTATTACCACTTATATCTATCATTTTTAATAATTTATGCTTCAACAACTTTAAGTACTTTTGCTTTGAAGATTTTGATTTTATCTTCGTAAATCTCCCAAATCTTTTATCATCAGCATAATATTTCTTTAAATTATTAATTTGGTCTATAGTTCTTTCTCCAGCTAACTTCTCATAGGATTTACACATTCCTATCATTTCTTTAGTTAATTTAAAATACGCTTTGGAATTTTCCAGTATTTTTTCATATAATTCATTCCTACTATTAATTATTTTAATAGATTTTATAGGAATCTCTTTTCCATTCTGAACTACATCTTCTTTAATATCTCTAACTTCTTCACTAATATGATTTATATTATCCTTTACTTCATAAATTTCATCTTTTATGTTCCCTTTGTTCTGAACTATGACACTCTTAATATTTTTAATATCTTCATTAATATTACTAACTTGGTTCTTAACATCACCAATTTCAATATTAACTTTTAATTTATAATCCTCAATTTTTAAGGTTAAATTATTATTATTGATTTTACATTGATCAATAGATTCAGCTATTTGATCTCTTAGACCTTTGATTGTGTTTTCTGAAAACTCATGAAATTCTCTTTCTAGCCTTTCTTGATTTCTATCATCAACTTTTAGTATTTCTAATTTTAAAGACTCAATTACTTCTTCATTCTTATCAAATCTTGTGTCTATACTATCCATTCTATCTTCCATTTTCTTATTCATATTTTTTATTTCATTCTTAATAGAATCATTATCTTTTTTTAAAGAATCAAATCTAATATTATTATCCTCCTTTATTTCTTCTTTTAAAGAATCTAATTTAAGACTATTTTTATAACTCTCCTCTTTCATTTCTTCTTTTAAAGAATCTAATCTAATATTATTATCTTCTTTTATTTCTTCTTTTAAAGAATCTAATTTAAGACTATTTTTATAACTCTCCTCTTTCATTTCTTCTTTTAAAGACTCTAATTTAATATTATTATCTTCTTTCATTTTTTCCATATTTATACTCATTAAATTCATACTCTGCATCATTATTTTAAAATATTTTTCAAAACCAGAATGCTCTACATCTTTTTCAGGTTTCACTACTTCTTTTCCTACAGTTTTAAAAATTATCTCTTCCTCCTCCTCTATTTCACTATCCATATTCTGAGTATTTCCTAATACTATTTCTGAATTTGCTGATTTTTCTATTTCTCTGCTCTCCCCACAACTATTATCTTCTACAACAAAATTTGACATTTCAACTCCCAAATCTTTATCCCAATTATCCATTTTTTATACTTTTTAAAATTCAATCCTAACAATATGCAGTACTTATTATTTTATACTTTTTTAAAAATACAATTCCCCATCAACCTTCCCATCTCCACTCAACTCACTTTTACAACTAATCATATAATAGTATCCTCAAAAACTCTACATTACTTACTATTAAATAATTATATAAATTTCAATAACAAAATTGTGTCATACCATTTATTTTTACACCTATGACCCACAGACAATTTGCACATAATATATAATATTAAATATCCATTTAAAATATTTCAAGAATTGATATGGTCACATTATAATATAATTATTTGCCACATTTCTATAATTTATTGTTTTATTAACTTAAAATCAACATAGTATTTAACTTCAAAGAATAATCATATTACAGATACCACATGAAAATATAATACTCTACTAATAAAATTTTTATTTTAATTTTTATTTTAATTTTATAATCAACATCTAATCAATTATAAATATTATTATAAAATATTAATTATACTTATCACTTTATTCTCTTAACATATACTAATCCTAAAATTATATATCTTAATCCCTAATTAAATATTTAGCCTAAAACGTTGTGGCCAAAAACTTTCTTGACCACCTATCGGGCTGATAAAATTATAACTTTAACATATCAAACCGATAACGTTTGAACATCTAAATCCTACTTAAACATATCATGCCAATCACGTTGAGCGCCAAAATCTTCCTACCCTTTGTACCCTTACTTCTTGATATATAAAATAGTTTAAAATACAACTAGCTCAGTTACATTATTATGCTTAATTAAAATTTGCATATCTATCTTTAATATACTTTTATATTATCATATCTTAATTAAATTTATTATCAATCATCAAAATCAATATAGTTCTAGATTATACTAATTAAATAAGTATTTATAAAATTATGAGACTGTGAAGTAAAGTTACAAAGTAATAAGCAGATTTACACTGAGTCAATATCTCCCAAGATACTGTCTCAATGGCATAAGAATACTACCACTACCTTATCATCTTACCACTACATCTATAGCATTCTTATGATTTTTAAATGAAATAAATTATCTTTAATAATACTAAATAATTCCTAACTTCTAACTTAAAATATAATTAAATAATCTCAGGTTCTTCTAAGTTGTTTTAAAATAATAATAAATTATGTAAATAAGTATGATGTGGGATTTTATATCAAACTTAAATACACCTAACTTATTTTAATAATAATAATAAATAATACTAATCTTAGAGTGTAATTTAATCTCATCTATTTATGTTATATAATCAATCATTAAATGAATAAACAATCATATGTATATCTTTTATTTCATATGGTATCTTCATTTTAAAATAGATTAAAATCTTATACTTAATAATCTGTGGCAATAAACAATACTGTATTCTTATAATGTGCATTATAATCATCTTATGACCATTGTAATATTTATGTTCATGTCAATCAATTCTTATAAAATGATAGTGAGCAAATATTGTATTCATTTTTTAAAATAACAATAACAAATTCATTTTGTGCAAATATTATGTTTATTTCAAATCATCTGATGTCAAAATGCTGTGGTGAAAAATAATGAAACTCGACACACTTTTAAAACAAATTAACAAATTTATTTACAATAACTTCAAATAAAATTTATTTACACTATTTACAGTTTTAGAATTTATAACAACAAATAAATAAAATAAGAAATACAAATATAAGAAGGTTATACTGTTACTAATTCATGTGCTTAACAAGCAATTATACATTCTTCAAATACTATACTAATAATATTATAGTATGTTTTCAAAAACTTAGATTTTTAAAATAAATGTTAATAAACTTCCATTACAAATAATAATATATGTCAAAATTATTTATGTAGCATGTGTACATAATGTAGCTCTACCTATTAAATAACTACACTAATTAAGTATTACCATTTATAATGTATCATCATATATTTACTTTATTATTATTAGCATTGCTTAATAGCTTTATAAAATTAATGTATCTTTGTAATGTAAAACAAATAATTGACTGTAATTATACTTTACTTAATGTAATTCCTGTTATATGTTTTATCAAATATGCATTACATATCTGTACTGTTCAAATACTATTATTTAAATCATTTATCAATTTCAAATTCATAAAGCATTACCTTAGATAAATTCTATGATTCTTTTCTATGTAAAAATCATTATTTTACTTTATGTGTTATTTTAATCCTTTCTAATAAATTTCTATCTATAAAACATATTCTAAACTTATCTAAAATTTCCGGAAAATAAACATCAATTTTAAATAAAATATTCATTATCTAAACTACCTATACTACATTGTCTATACTTAATAAATTTCAATCCAAACATAAGCTTCTACCCATAACGTAACTTAACTTACTTAATATAATAAAATACAAAAATAGAGTCTTTTCAAATCTATTCTTATCTTGCAAATAATAAAATAATTACCTAAATAAAGAATAAATATAATTCTAATACTATAACATAATAAAATATCAAAATTTATTTATGAAAGAATCATATAATTATTTCCAAGCTTCTTATGTAATGTTGTATCATGTTGACATTATAATTAAAACTTATGCATATTTTAATAAAATTCGTTGCCAATATAATGTATGTGTTTTCATAAAATATCTATCCATTCATTCTACAACAACATAATATTCAGTTGATCTAAAGAAAAACATATTAAATTCATTAAAAAATCATTATACAATATTTTTACCATAATAATAATAATGTCCAATCTGCTATCCAGCCTTCTTCGGAATTCGCAGCTTCATAAAATAAAAATTATTCACATTTACACTCATAAACATTCATTAGAATATTCCGTGTTATATTAATTATAAAATAAATTTATGTAATTAATTATTATATTATTTTTTAGTTATTATTTAATAAATGTACCTAACCTACTTTTAATAGTTTAATAATATTTTAAATTTTATGTTAAATAAATAAAATAAAAGTTCATATTACGTATTCCAGCGACGACTTTTGTTCTACCATAAAAGTTCTAACAAATATCCTACGTATAAAGTCAATAGAACACTATTTCCTGTTCCGTTGTATCACGTTTTTCTTGAAAGTTTATATAAAAAAAAAATGGTAACGTTCTTTTTTTTAAAAAAATAAGTTCCCATAAGAAAACAAAATAAAATTAAAAAATAGTTTATAAGTTCTTTCTGGATCCAGTTCTTCATAGATTATTATTTAAAATTATTATTTCTAAATTAATTTATAGTTTATAAATTATTTTACATTGAATTATTTTAATCAACTTGGCTTGCTTAACTTAGTTTGACTTGATTTGGACATCCATGTATTACTTGCGCATTTTTCAAAAACAATATATCTAGGTAAGAATCTATTTTTCCATCTATAACGTCCTGCGTTTTAGATTACTTCAATATAATAATTTTATTATATTACGATTTTAAATAATCATATTTATAATCTATTTGCCTTTTCAAATCGTCAATATTTAGTCTTTTAAGCACAAAGACCTAACAAGGCATGTATTTATTAAAATTACTACTTCTTATATCTTTACTTAAGATATACATTTTATTTTTTTAAAATCTGCAAAAATACTTTCTTTCTATAGAAATATTCATATTTCTATTAAATATTTATCTATAATAGACAATAGTAATTCAAACTTTTTAATACTATTTATAGTCCAAAATACTACTTTTCTCCATCTCGTAGTTTTATGTACTAATCCAGCGTCTATTATTTCTCTAGCATAAAGTTTCTGATATATTTCTCCGATACGTGATGTTTCCATGATTATTCGTACGTAAATTGAGTTTCAATATTGAGAAGACCAATAGGGAATTATTAAGTTTCTACTGCATACTTATCATTTTAAAAATTATAAAATTATATACAATAACACTCTTATGATTTTAACACTGATTTTAAGAGCGTTTATAAATTTACTTAGCTATTTTCTCAATAGCACAATCGACTTAGAAATTTAATTACAGAGAGCCCCCCTCAACAATTGAATCCAGCTTTTATACTAGCAGAAACTCCTCATCTGATTGGTACATTTAAACAATCAAACTTTCTAGCTTATTTACATATTTATCAACTCACTATTAAAAATAAAATAATGACTTATTTAATATTTAATATTTATTACATTATTACATTTTTAAAATAATTCTTATCGTTTATTCAAATCTATCAAACATTTTTTAAAATATTCTTTCTCACTTGATTTAAATCTTAACTTTTATAAGATCATTTAAAATAAACTAAATCTTTTTAAATACGTTATTTTTTTAAGACAATATTTTTAAATCAGATTTAATATTTTACATTAATATCTTTATTTTTTATCTCGTGATAACTCACGTATTATTTATAAATTTCACAACATAATTTTAAAATAGTTTTTGCAACTTTATGAGAAAGCTTCCAAGCATGTGTGTGTGTATCTCTAATTAACATCTGTTTTTTTACAATACAAGAAACGCTTCCCATAATCTAAAAATAACTTAACAATTGCTTTTTTAAAATAAATATTTATTTTTTAAAAATAAATAAGATATTACATCAGATTTTAAAATAATTATTTGATATGATTAAAATCAAATATTAATCTCAATTTAAATACTTATAATTTAAAATATTTTTATTCACTTTTAACATATATTTTAAATTAAATAAATATCTTTGTCTAATTTTAACTTGTCTTTTAAATACTTTAGCTTTAAACATTTGTTATTAAATTTATTAATGCAGTATTACATCATAATCATCATCATTTTAAATATCCTCTCAATACCAACACAATTCACATATCAAATACTCATAGATTGCTTTAATTAAACTTATGGTAACATTACCACAAGCAAAGTCAACATCACATATTTAAAATACTTCTTAAATTTAAAATTTTCCACTAGATTAACACAAAACTTAAAT